>JAPJBO010000678.1:0-127685 GCA_030068145.1 Diplonema papillatum
GCTCTTTCCCGAACTTCTGCTAGGCGATATTCACAAAGTTCGATGTCTTTCCGAGAAACAATGAGATGCTCTCATCCGTAGTGGGATTTTCAATTTCAACGTTTTGGTTGAAGGGATGCACGCGACAGTGTCTTTTATTCAGTTCGCCTTTCGTACAACCCCCGAAGAGTCGTGCATTGCACACGCACGGAAGCCAATACTGGTCACCGGGGTGTATCTCTGGTACCTAACCCCAACGCACGTTGAGCTTGAACAAAAATAGAAAACTGGACTTGAACGAAAAGGTTCGGCGTGGATTTATAGGACTGCCACGACATAGCAGCTCAGGGCAGGGTATCTGCAGCTTGCGGTAGCACGCTACACGACACAGGCCACTATGAAAGCTGGCGCTGACGTCAAGGACTCGAGGGGGCGGCACGTTACGAAGCCGTACCTCATTGAGTCGCTTGTCAATGCCTCCTACGAAGCCCCACCATCCCCAACTCTCAGGAAAGTCTTTTGAGTAAAAATACATAGGTTTGGGCAGTGTTGTTTTCTTCTTCGGTTCATGCTGTCACTATTTTTGGGGTTGTCACCTAAAAAGAAGAACACCGGTACCAAACGGTGTCCACCCTGAGTCCAAAAATTGGGCACTCGTAAAAAGGCCTTTTCGGGGCACTTCAGCAGCCAAAAAGCATGTTTTAGGCATTTCTATACGGTTCTGGGGTGGTTTACCAAATTTTATTGCCTTTTAGGAGCCCCTATGTGGTTCCCAAAAAAATGACCTATTTTGACAGCTTTTGACCCCCCCTAGGGCTAAGTTGGATGGAAACGCCGTTTCTTTTAGTTTTTTCGAAATAAGGAAACGGAAACGGAAACGGAAACGGAAACGTTTCCGTTTCTTTTAAAAGAAACGCCGGAAGGCTCTTCATGCTGAGGGGTATATAGGATACCACTTCGCGGGTCCTTCTGTGTGTCCGTCGGGTGTCCGTTTCCAGCCAAATTTTGGCTTTCCTTTCAGAGGGCGGGATCACCTTCTTCTTTTGATCTATCAGCGGGCACTTCTCTTCCTCCGTCTTCTGGCGGGCTCTCTGACTCTTCAGGGCCCTTCCTGGGCTGTTCTTCGACTTGGCTCGGCCCCTTCTTGTGTGTCGTCGCGGTCTCGTTTGTGCAGAGCAGTCGCTGGTGCTCACCGCTTTCTTTCGTCGGCGATCCGACACGAGCAAATAGGTAACCACAAGCTAATGATGCAGAATGTCGTCACATGTGGATGTTTTCTGACACCAGATTCCACTCTTCTGTGCCTACCACTTCGTCTTCTGATGCTTCCAACCCACGTTCTCATGTGAGTGGGGCTTTTTGAATCTGCCGTCCTCTTCTGCACTGTTGGTGGGTTCTTCCTGCCGTCGTTGTCTATGCTCCGACAACACCGCCCCTTCCGGTGACGGTTGCCACCCGTCGTCGTATGCAAGGTGCACTGTGGCAAGCGATGTTTAACGCACACGTTACTGCGTGGCCATCGCTTTTCTGGCGGGTTCAACATTGCCCCGGCATACGTGTGCCCTTCTCACCTCCTGATGCTGATTGCACTCACTCTTTGTCTTACACCGCCGAAAGACCCGTCTTGTAGCCTGTGGCGCTGAACGATCGTATCTGTAGAGTCTATTATAGTAGTTTATTGGAGCGGATGTGCTTTCCCGATCGTCTTCAGCGCGTTGGCCAACAGCCTCGCATAACAGAGCATCGTCGCCACAACAGCCATTGGTGTAAAGAGCTGCAGACCTCAAAAGTCAGCACAACCGGATGCGTGTGGTTGCGTCTGCTCCACGCGGTCGCAACTCTTATGCTTCTTTCCTCCCTCTTTAGGTACCAGGGAAAACCTGCTACACGGGAGCCAAGCTTCACGTGTTCGGCGTACTGCAGAGCCACGGGCCAAGCGGCCACCGATTTCCCAAACTAAAGCATCAAGGCTTGGCGCACCTTGGGGCTTGGCGCTCGCGCTGAACACAAGCTCGTCGAGGCGGTCAGCCACAGGGCAAAGCGGACGGGGTTGTGGCACTGTGCTGCCTCGACTCAAGCTTTGCAAGCTGTGGTTGACCGTCACGTTCCTGGACCAGGAACGGCCTTTTTCTTTTTCTTTTTCTGTCTTCCTCCCTCTTTTCGGAGCCTCCTTGTCCACTGGATTGCGGGGTCCGCCGTTCGGAACACATTTCCGGTCGGACCTTCAGCCAGTATACTAGTGGCATACCAGCCGTTTCTTTTGAAAAGAAACGGCGTTTCCATCCACCGCCAAAAAGAAGGAAACGGAAACGGAAACGGAAACGGAAACGTTTCCAACGTTTCCATCCTACATAGCCTAGGGGGGGGGGGGGGGAATGTTTCTTGGGTTTGAAGAGCGCGTGGTGCTTGCACCACTGAGGCCAGGTTATTTAACCGCGGATTTAGTGAAGGATTGTTCAGGAAACGGTCGCGAGCGAAACCCGACCAGGTAACGACCATTTCACTGTCTTCTTTGTTTTGTGATGCGAACATCACGAGGTGCTGTCCGAAGACACCGCCCACGTGAGCACTGTTAAGCAGCGGTTGCCAGATACTCCCGTAGCACCTATTCACGGGTTTGCAGGGGTAAAAAGGAAGCCCGGGTTGGGGAGGGTGGTGGGTTTGGTGCGTAGTATTCTTCTTTTTTTGTTCTTTCTCGGTTCTGGTGGTGCTGCTCCTTCCTTCTCGTCCTGTGTTGGGTTACGACTTTTTTTGTTCTTTATCGGTTCTGAGCGTTTCCATATGCCTTTTCCTGCTTTGACATGCAGTCCCTTCCAAACTGTACCTCTCTTGGTGTTCGGGGGTTGGGCCGTATGGTAACGTCTCGGGAAACGAAGTTTGTGGCGTCACAAAAGCGACAGGTTGCCAAAGCAACCGGGTGCCGAGCTTAAGCAAGGCGTTTGTCAATGGAGAACCAGTCCTGTGCCGTTTTAGGGCCGGCAGGTCTCAACGGGGGGAAAATGTTTCTTGGGTTTGAAGACGGGGGGGGTTCACTTCTGGTCGGGTTTTTTGCTTTCCGTTGATGTTCACACAGCTCAGACACAAGGAATCATCCCAGAAAGTTGTTTTAGGAGGTCTTCTGACCATAAACTTGGAGAAGCCATCAACACAACATGAAAACAGCCCCCAAAATGGTGAATTCACCCTATTTTCAATCATTTTGGGGCAACTGTGGTGTGGTTGCTGTGCAATGCCTTTTTGTCGCTGCCCTAACGAAGACGAAGACGAAGATGAAGACGGAGCTGTTGGGACTGCCCCTGTGTCACCGGACACAACTTCTGTGTTGCCAGTGGTGGGTGCAACTTTTTTTCATCGGCCGACAGTTTTTTTGACCGGATTGCTCCGGCGTTCACAGAGAGCAACCCGTATTTTGCTGCCATCAGAGCAGTAGATCCGGACTCGCGTAGTCGGGTGTACACCAAGCGCGATGAAGAAGGCAGGCGGTTTACATTTTGTTTCCTGGCCTTCGGGGCCGCGATCCGTGCGACCGCCTACGTGGTCCCACTGATAAGCATTGACGCCGCGCACATGGAAAGGGGGGGGGGTGCTTTTCAGTGCTGTTGGCATCGACGCCAACCTCGGCACAATTCCCATTTGCTACGCTTTGGGAACCACGGAAGATACAGAGTCATGGTCTTGATTCCTTCAAAATCTGAGCGAAATACACGCTGGCAGCAACTTTGGCCTCATTTCTGACAGGGACAAAGGACTCGAGGCTGCTGTGGAAGGGGTTCTCCCCAGGACACCGAACTTACTTTGCCGGGAACACATAAAGCGGAACGTGGTTTCTTCTCGGCATGATGTCGCTCTTTGATGCCTTTTCATACCCTTTCCACTCAGAATGTGAAGGCTCCAATTTCACCGCAGCTTTACTAATGTGTACATGGGTGAACCCCAACATCAGATCATTCCACGGGTCGACGTGCAGCAAGCAGGTTTCACTACACCGTGCAAGGGACTTTTCCAAAATCAGGTGTCCATATAAGGGACCTGGAAAGTTTGTCCATACAAGGGGCTATAAAAATTCCAAAGTCAGGTGTCCATACAAGGGACTTTACCCTAAAATCTAATCGAATCTAATAATAATAATTACATGCCAACCGTGTAGTCTAGAACAATCCCTACTCACCAATCAGTTTACTCCCTTTTGCAAATAGAAATTCAGCCAGGTGGCCCATTCTGACGCTTTGTCTCCTATTTTAGAGTTAAAGTTCGCTTGGAATTCCTTTTCTTTTTTTTGATCCGCGTCCTAGCGCGCGGAAAATTTTGGGAAACCGTGGAAAAAAAAATAGTTGAAAAAATCATACTTGTACCCCGCCTTAAAAAAAAGCGGGGGAAGCGGGGAAAAAAGCGGGGGAAAAGCGGGGATTTTCCCTGCTCCCCGCTTTTTTAAAAAGCGGGGGAAACGCGGGGAAAAAACGGGGGATCAGACAACACAATTCTGGACGAATATGGGCGAACAGGTCGTCCACGGTCGGGGAGGCTCGGAGGTCCTCGGGTCGTGGATCAGGCATGCTTCCGAAAAAGAGATGCCTACACAGACCAAGCGCGGTGCCGGGGACATTGGTTCGGACGGGCCCGGACCCCCTTTCCTATATTGGGCATGACCCCTTTTCCCGAACTGGGGGGGTCGGCGACGCACACGCAACCTTTCCCCCGTGGCCAAGAAGGTCGCCCCGAAGAAGTGTGAAAACGGGAAGCAAGGCAGAGTCGCCCCGAAAGCCGTTCCTTCGGCTGGCAGCGACAGTGACGGCTATGAAACCGAAGCGACTTCGGCTGCGACTTCCGCAGCTGCGCCAGGGCATTCTGAATACATGCCCTGCTTGTAACTGGGGTCGCTCGGGGGTTTCAACCCTGAGTACGAGGCTGACCCCGAACGAGCTCTCGCTCAGGGCAAACTCCTCATCAACGGCGACATCACGCAGTGTTTGGCTCCGAAACTCGGCGGGAGAGTGTGACGATGAGGTAGGCGAGTATTGAATTACCCGCTTTTTCCCCGCTTTGCCCGCTTTTCCCCCGCTTTTGCCCGCTTTCCCCCGCGTTTTCCCCCGCTTTTTCCCCGCTTTTTCGAAATTTGGGAAAAAAGAAAAAAAAAGCGGGGATCCCGCTTTTTCTTAAGGCGGGGTACAAGTATGAAAAATGGGCTGATGCCCATAACGGTAGACAAATCTAAGTTTTTGCCCATAACGGTATACTCGCCCAAGTTTTTGCCCATAACGGTATACCCGCCCAAGTTTTTGCCCATAACGGTATACCCGCCCACGTTTTTGCCCATAACGGTATACCCGCCCAAGTTTTTGCCCATAACGGTATAGTCGCCCAAGTTTTTGCCCATTAGGGTAGGCGGTTTTTTTTTTTTTTTTGGCCCATGTCCGCGCGCGCGTAAATTTTTGAGAAACCCCGGAAAAAAAAACCTTTTGCCAAAAAAAGACTTTTGGGTCTGTGCAGCCGGGCGTGAGAGCGACTGCAACATGCAGTCACCGAGCATGTCCGGCTCGGGGAAAGTTAGTCGAAAATCCTGTTCATCACGCCGATGATTTACGGCGATGCAAATCGGACGTAGACGTTGTTTGCCACGCAGTGCATAACAGGCTTGCGATTTAATTTGAAGCCACCTCGGCGCTGACTGTGCTTGAGTCTGTGTCAAGGTTGTTGCTAGCAAGTCGTGATACTTCTTGTGACAGAAAAGTATGCAGTCGAGAAGGTTCAGAAAGTGCACTCGTTCGCGGCGACCTGAGCTACAATTGTTGAGACACTTGACAAGTTGTGAATGCGATAACCCAGACTGGGAGGTGCGGTGGAGTGCGCTGGGCAAACAATGTCGTGCTACATTAACGTTGATGTCAATCTAGGCAGCAAGGCTCTTGCATCGGTTGTTCACCGCGTAGACGATTGCACGCGTAGCTTCAGCCAGCTCCTGCTGGACGCAGTCGAAGAACACGAGATCAGTGTACCTGCTGAGTACGATGCAGTCGTGTATGTGAGAGAGAGTGGAGCGGGCGCTTGGAAAAAGACGGGTCTGGAATACTGCATCGACGTAATGATCCACATGAAGTATCAGTGCGTCAGGTTCGACTTGAAGAATCTTGTTATTCCGCCTAAACTCGCGGTGAATGCGCTCGATCTTCTGATGCGACGAAAGGAGGCGAGAAGCGTGAAGCCTCTGCCCGAACCGGCTGAGCGGTGCCGGTCGTGGGTCCCGCTGTTCAACGTATTGATCAAGGATTTTCCTCTTGTCTTCTATCCCTCCGAAGAGGACCGGGGCATCGAGTTCTTCACACGCACGAGCAGGGTGTTAGTGAACCTCGAAGGCGCACAGCTTCAGGCGGCCCTGCTCGTCAAATACAAAGGATACAACAAGGCCTATCTGCATCGAAGGGTTCAGGATCAACCACAGTTCACCATTGCGCACTTCAGGGAACAAGAAGACGTGCTCGTACAGCTTCTGCAGTTGTCGTGGTTTGCGCATCCTAAGTACGCAGACCACCCCTTACGCGTGCAACTGCAAGAATTGTTGTCGGCTGTCCAAGCCCGAATCGTGTACCAGCAGAGCTACAACACGACAAGAACGTCACAGCGCTCCAGTGACACACCAGCGCGCGACCCAGTTCGTGATTGGGAGCAGCAGATCGTGCAGGCCAGCGCCCAAGCGACCTGGCCCCAGCTGGAAGCCAAGTTCCAGACTGCCGAAGCCTACAAGCCTTTTTCGTTTGATGATGTTGGCGGCTTACCTGAGGATCGCAGACAGCGTGCGGACTTCATACTGAAGCTGAGATCGCAGTCAGCATTCGGGCTGCACAGGTACTGTGCCGGCGGCAACGTGCGTGCTGAATACATGGCTTTCAAGTTGCCGCCCGGCGATCTTCGGTCTGATCAAGCCATCGCAGCGGCTTTCAAGAGCTGTATAGGCGCAGGGAAAACCTTCCACACTCGCGCGATGCGGCGCAACTTTGTTGAAAAGTGGAAGGCATGCGGGGTTGCCCGTGTTGTTCTGAACGTCATGTACATGTTCGCCGTCGACTCTGCGAGTGCGCCACAGACAGAGAAGGAAAGAAACTTGGCGCAACTCGCCGCTTCTGACTTCACGGCTGAAGAATTCGCCGAAATTGTGTATCCATCCAGCTCGGATTCGTTGTGCAGCATTTCTTCGTTTGATGCATACTGGGAAGCGATGCACAGTTTCCTGCAGGAGTGCGGGCTGGCAGTGGACGAGAGACGCCACGGAACAGTTCTGCGACCTACATTAGAAGCACCAGCGAGTATCCGAGCATTGATGGACGCTGTGAATGAGCGAGTTGGCGAAGACGTGCTCGTGCCATCTTACACGTGGGTCAGATACCAGTTCTGGCCAGGCGCAGCGTGGAAGAGAGTTGCCGAGCGATCAACACGACGTTTTCCCTTAGTCTATGCCACACAAGCCCGAACAGAGCGCAAAGCACATGTTGACGCTGTGTACTGCCGTTTTCAGCAGATCTACATCCAAGACTACTGTGTCTACGTGACCGGCAAGTTCGGCAACGTTGTGCGCATGCTTGCCCAAGACGACAAAGCAATTGTGCCCATCGGGGGTCCTGCCCAGCCTGTTTCGGCCTTGATTCGCCAAAAAAAGGTTCTGCAGCCCGTTTTGCCATCCGCTCGAGCAGCTGCTTTAGATCACGACTCTCATGTTTTCGGTGCGATACCCACTGTCTTTTTAGACGTGGATGTTCCCCGGGACACCGAGCAGGCTAAGAGTGTCGGACACTGTCGCGGCCAAGCATATGTACGCGTGAAAGACAAGATACAGGAACCGTCGTCAGCAGTGCGGTGTGCCGCGGAAACGCTCAACTTCCTACGGCAGCCTGGCAACTCCCATCCTGTCCTTTTAATAGAAACAGACGGGGGTCCCGAGCACAACCTTACGTTCTGGAGTGTAAGGGTGTGTCTCCTGGCAACCTGGAGGCTCAGCTCGGCTGACATCTGCGTCGTGATGCGCACGTGCCCCGGCAGGAGCTACCTCGAGAGGGCCGAGCGCGTCATGCCAAGCCTGAACTACTCTCTCTACGGCACCAGTTTTTGCCGTGAAGAGCTTCAGGAGGCTGATATTGAACGAAAGGTTGTAGCAGCGAACACTCTCAGCGAATTGCGAAAGCTAACTAACGATTCCCACGTAGCAGCTGCAGTGCGGGCGAGTCTTCCCCTGGCTGCTATTGAAAGTCGGTTGTCCAAGGGTGTTTACAGCGGCAAGAGCGTTCGTGTGCTGAAAGGAAACTGTGCGGAAGAGATGGGCGAAGTTAAGACTTGGCTGAAAAGGGAGTTCGATATCGGTCTAGATGTGCAGCGCGACCAGGCCGAAGCGCACGAGCAGCTGTCTAGCTTTTGGAAGCGCCACGTTCGGGATTCCCCATACATGCTCCAGATGAGACCCTGCTCAGACCCGAACTGCTGTTCGTGGACCGAACCGGCACTGCGCACAGCTCCGTTCGTCCCCTACCCCCAGCTATCCCCTGACACCGAGACGTTCATGCCTTTTTCTGAAGCCCTGCACAATGACGAACAGCAGGATATCCACCGCCCTTCCCTCCACGCGCGTTCTAAACTCGACGGAGACAAGAAGGGCTGGATTTGCACGAAACGGATTGTTGGACACGTGAATTGTGGTCTGTGTTCCAAGCCGCGGGCTATTTACAGCCGACTGGGCAAGAAGGCATCGCAAGAAGTCTTAGAAAGCTTGCAGGAAGGCGATGGCTACACGTGTGGCGAAGCATGGCCAGAAGATGCTGCGTTGGCAAACGACTATTGGGTGCGCAGAAGCACAAGCTGCCTAGGGATCGTGGAGTGGAACGTCTGCACCTACAGAAAAGAGAAGGGGCTTCCGGATATGTGTTGCCACTGCGGGTCGACGCAAGCTCTGGAAGAAGCAGCAGAGCTTCGGGATCAATTCCGGAGCGTTCAGCGCGTGTGCGCAGGCTGTAGCGCGAAAGGCCGTGCACCAGCAGTTAAGATGAAGCGCCAGGTGCCGCTCTCGCAGACAAACCGAAACAATGCTCCGGCCCCTGCTGCTTCATTACCGCAAGCACAGCCGGAGCCGACCCAGCAGGAAGCCTCAAAACCGTGCGCGGTTTTAGCAGCGACCGACAAGTCGGGTTTTTTTGCCGCCGTGGTGCAGTGTGTTTATCACACAGGACCAGTCCGCGAGGCAGTGCACGCGTCTATGTCTTCCGACGCCTGCCTGAAGCAGCTAGGGACGTATCTGACGAGGCTAGACAGAAGAGATGGGACAGCACCGAACGCACGCCCTGTTCTCCAGAGCATGGCCCGACATGCCGACTTCGAGGAGGCATTAAAAGGACGCGGGGCAAGCGATGCGTTCACGGTACTTGCGAACATAGTGCACTTGATCGGCGACAATGCCTTGTTCCGCGGTGTATTGGCGACGGAAAACAGCACTCGTCGCATGACATTTCTAGACCGCACATCCCTGGACATATCTGCGTTCGTTGCGCAGCGTCTAGCCAATTGCCGTGTGCTGGAAGCACCTACTGTTTGGGCCATGGTAGCGGATGCGGGTAACGAAACAGCAGCACCGGTCTCTTTCGATGTGGGAGATGTTCATCTTGTCCTACAAACCTGGCTGTCGTTTGAGTCCGGCGCCGTTTGCTACGCGCGAGAAGGTGACCACTGGCTGAAGCTTGCTGACAGGAGAGTCGGCAGAGTGCCGACAGTTGATGCCAAGCAGGGCATCTTTGTCTACTCAGTAAACAGTGACAAAGCCACTGCACCCGAAGTGACGGTGTCAACGTTCGCCTTTTTTGACTTTTGCTGGTCATACTTGCGGGCCAACAAAGAAACCGCGAGAGCTGCCATTCTTGCACAAGGTATGAAAGAAGACGGTTCGGTATTATCTGACAATCAAGTGCACCATACCATCTGCGGGTACTTGGCGCTTCATCTCGCGGGGGGAAATGCCACTGATCAGCCGCCCATGGAGGTTCTGGCACGGTGGTTCGGTAGGACCGTGGCATCGCAATGGGGCATGTCGGAAACGAGATGGCAAGCTTGCACGAACGCGTTCGCCACGAAGGATCCGCTCCCCCTCACAAATTTTGAGGTGTCCTGTTTTGCGCACTCTAGCGGTGTATTGTGCGCCACAGAGCACTCGGTCGGCAAAGTCCTTAGGAAGCGCAGCGGTGCCCAGGTTCAGGTGGTTATTTGTATTCCGGACACCCGCACAATTGACAGTCCTCTGGGTCACTTCTTTCTCGTTCGCGGCGTACCCAGCGAACCGCGATCTCAAGTTCAAACCCAAGTATCTTCTTCGGTGGCATCGTCTGCTCTTCTGCAGCCTTCGCCTACGGAAGGCTTTGTTCGAAACGCGCCCCGCGCGATGCCTAGGAGCGTTTCACTTAAGGCCAAAGCAAAAAAGGGACCCCCTTCGGACAGTTCAAGCTCATCATCCGACTCATCATCCGACTCATCGTCCAGCAGTTCCACAGCCCATACTTCTCCATGCAAAAAACGAAGAAAACAGTGATCCATCTGCCATGATGATCTGATCTACTTCGTGGTCTAGTATACTAGCTTTCACACGGAGCACAAAATTTCATCCTTTCCGGTCTAGCGTGTGCCTGATGGTCACGCTCTTCCGTATTCTTAGGGGTATACTCGCCCACGTTTTTGCCCATAACGGTATACCCGCCCAAGTTTTTGCCCATAACGGTA
This sequence comes from Diplonema papillatum, assembly GCA_030068145.1. Classification (NCBI taxonomy): domain Eukaryota; phylum Euglenozoa; class Diplonemea; order Diplonemida; family Diplonemidae; genus Diplonema; species Diplonema papillatum. The sequence goes on from JAPJBO010000678.1 coordinate 10,720, forward strand.
TACCCGCCCACGTTTTTGCCCATAACGGTATACCCGCCCAAGTTTTTGCCCATAACGGTATAGTCGCCCAAGTTTTTGCCCATTACGGTATAGCTGCCTAAGTTTTTGCCCATTAGGGCAAAAACTTAGAACCTCATACCGTTATGGGCAAAAACTTAGCGACTATACCGTTATGGGCAAAAACTTAGAACTTCATACCGTTATGGGCAAAAACTTAGCGACTATACCGTTATGGGAAAAAACTTAGAACTTCATACCGTTATGGGCAAAAACTTGCGACTATACCGTTATGGGCAAAAACTTAGATTTGTCTACCGTTATGGGCATCAGCCCATGAAAAATAGCTATTTATTACCGGAAAATAAGAAGCCTTTTTTCCCCTCGGAATCGATTCCGAGGGAAAAAAAGGCTTGTATTTTTCGGTAATACGTTGTTTTATTACCAGCTGCGGAAGTTTTTTTCCCAGGCTGGGCTTCGGTCTAGCTCTCACGGCTTCATTCTAGTGGCTTCGGTTTAGCTCTCGTGGCTTCATTCTAGTTTTCGCACTCTTCAGGCCCTGATATGCAACGAAAATCATCTTCTTGTGTTGTGAGCATCCTTGCCATCAAACGTCCTTGATGCGGATTCTGCGCAATTCAGCACAGCGCAAGCCACTGCAGTACACAAGGATCGCGAGAGCTCTTGGTTGTGTGTCTACACCATTCCCAGCTTGCGTTTCGACTTGCACGATTGATCGGTCTGCTCTGGTGTGAAGACTTCACTTTCTTCGAAATGTGCACCTGCTGTGCAGGTCTTGAGGCTCTCCCTCGCGGTTTCACCGTGAAGTGTCGTGTCATTACATTAGCATGCGTGGTCGCTGCGAATCCCCTTGCGGAGTGCCTCGAGGTACCCTGTGAACTGGTTTTACCCACCAGAAACCCATTTGCTGCCCCTTTCAAGTGGTTTTATGCACCAAACCCCTAATAGTCGACGGTATGTGCCCCTTTCAAGTGGTTGTATACGCCAAAACTTGTAGACGGTACCCGCCCCTCTTTTCCCCCGTTGCACCCAGTAGAAATTGCCGGGAAAATAAGGAATTTTGCGGGAAAAAAAGGCTTTTTTACCGGCTGGCTTTTTTTTCCCTCCGGCCTTCAGAGTTTCCGAGGGGTGCCGGGACAATAAGGAGGCTTTTTGTCCCGCCGGGACAATAACCGGGAAAAAAATCCTATTTTCTCCCGGTTATTGTCCCCGTTATTGCATGCAGCACACACAAGGAAGATGGCAGGAAACTGGCCCAAAACCAGGGCCAACCCGATCGGAAAGTGTTTCCTAGACTGTTGTTTGGGCGCAGAGAGCTCTCAGGAGACCACAAGACACCCACAAAATCTACAAAACCCAGGAATCCAGGAGGTTGGTTGGAAGTAAAAAAAGAATGCCCGGGAAGAGGAAACGCGATCCGTCTCCAAGCGCATCTGAAGAGTCCGCTTCAGAAGACTCGTCAGGAGATTCGGTTCTTCCTGAGAAGTCCAGAGCCCGTTACACGGCTGTGTGGAAAGAGTTAGTCGAGCACATCTGCACAAACGCTGGGAAGTTTCCTCGCGGTTTCTTCGAAACCAAACAGCAGCACCTTGCGCCTTTCACACAGCATATCCCTTTTTCTCTCGGTAACCGATCAGCAGTGCCTGCGCCTTGTCTCACCCCTACACCGCCACCAGCGTGCAAAGACCCACTTCGCTGTCAGCTGATACACCGCCACGCGCAAAGACCCACTTCGCCGTCGAGAAAAAAAAAGCCAGCCGGTAAAAAACTGACGTTTCACCGGTCAAGGGGCCTTTTTGTCCCTCGGACAACTTTTTTCACTCGACTCGCCCTCGGGCTGACGCCCTCGGGCTCGTCTCGTGAAAAAAGTTGTCCTCGGGACAAAAAGGCCCCTTATCTACCGGTAAAAAATAGCTATTTTTTTCCCCCGCTTTTTTTGGACTCTACCATTGCCAGCCGGGAAAAAATCTCCGCAGCCGGTAATGTAGTAGTAGTAGTAGTAGTAGTAGTAGTAGTAGTAGTAGTAGTAGTAGTAGTAGTAGTAGTAGTAGTAGTAGTAGTAGTAGTAGTAGTAGTAGTAGTAGTAGTAGTAGTAGTAGTAGTAGTAGTAGTAGTAGTAGTAGTAGTAGTAGTAGTAGTAGTAGTAGTAGTAGTAGTAGTAGTAGTAGTAGTAGTAGTAGTAGTAATTGTTGCTGGCTTCTTCTGGCATCATCGCACTCGTTCTGAGGCGGGGTCTGCAGCCGTTGTTCGGCTGGCGTTCCTCTGGCAGCGCTCGCTCTCTCTCTCAAATGACAGTAAGAATGTGGGGTAGGCCCTGCTTATTGTTTCACGGTTGGACGAAGCTAGCGCACAAGGTTTGCCTGTTCTCGCACCTACTTTCCACAGATGCTCTACAAACTTCGGCCTGAGCTCCTTCCTGCGTTCGTCTGTTGGTGGGTTCTCCCACTTGACGGGTTCCGCCGTGGCCACTCCAGTTGAAAGAGAACGGTAAAAGGTCACCAGTCAGGATACTCACAAAACAAACGAAGGGGAACACCGACCATGAGGCAAGCTATGATCGCCGCCGGGACGACGTCACGCGGGGGATGGAGGGTGGGAAAAAGAAAGAGGAAGGTGAGACTGACATTCTTTGCTCCTGCTGGGTTTGGGCTTTTGTTGCTGCCAGAGTGACTAGTAGTAACCCCCGCCTCCTCCCAAACTCTTCTGGTGTTGGTTTGGGTAGGTGCTCCTCCTGCCATGCGCTTTGCTCCAATTCCCACGGTAAACCATAGGAATTGTTGCTGGCTTCTTCTGGCATCATCGCACTCGTTCTGAGGCGGGGTCTGCAGCCGTTGTTCGGCTGGCGTTCCTCTGGCAGCGCTCGCTCTCTCTCTCAAATGACAGTAAGAATGTGGGGTAGGCCCTGCTTATTGTTTCACGGTTGGACGAAGCTAGCGCACAAGGTTTGCCTGTTCTCGCACCTACTTTCCACAGATGCTCTACAAACTTCGGCCTGAGCTCCTTCCTGCGTTCGTCTGTTGGTGGGTTCTCCCACTTGACGGGTTCCGCCGTGGCCACTCCAGTTGAAAGAGAACGGTAAAAGGTCACCAGTCAGGATACTCACAAAACAAACGAAGGGGAACACCGACCATGAGGCAAGCTATGATCGCCGCCGGGACGACGTCACGCCACCTGCCCCCTCGCGAGTAAAGAATGCCCTCACCGCAAGTAAAAGTCGCTGTCGATCCTCTTCCGAGGCGTCAGCGGCAAGGGCAACTCTTGAAGGGACATCGGCCGGGTTTTCCTTCGTGCTGATCCACGAGATGGACCAGGAACATTTCAAATCCCGTAGTCGGGTCAACGCGTGCACAACTGCGTCATTCAATGACTTGTTCAACATGCAGTTTTTCTTTCGCGCCACCCCGACCACGGTCGTGTTGTCGACATGGACGTCGACCACGCTCCCTGATACTGACGGGGGTAGCGCATCCACCGCTCTCTTCAGAGCCAGTGCTTCGAGTGTGTTGATGTGGTGCCAAGCTTCCTGCTCGGTCCATGTACCACCCAACACAGTCAATTCTGCTGTCTGCCGGTCGACCAGGACAGCACCCCACCCCTGCAGTGACGCGTCTACGTAGACCGCGTACGGGCGATTCGTGGACGGGCGCGTGAACTTTCTGCTCACATCGACCGAATCGATCCACGATCGCAGATCTCTCCGTACGGAGGCCGGCACAGGCACAGTCTCTGATTGTGTGCGAGTTCCCTTGTTGAGGCTGTTCGTTATCCGTCGCAAGAACTTGACGGCGAACCAGAACGAGCCGGGGAACGTATTCACGACTGCGCTCGCATGGAGCAGACGACCGCCGAGCGATTCTAAATCGCCGGCGGTGGGGCTAGACAGATCGACGGCCCGGATCTTTTCGATCAGGCGAGCCGCCGGAGAGACGGTCTTCCGACCGTGGTCAAAAGTGACCCCTATAAAATCATAACCCGAGGAAGCGTCGTTACTATCCTCGGGCTTCCAAGAAGCATGTGCCCGTGCGGCCAGCCGATCGAGTTTCTCGGTCTGGCAGAGCACTGCGGCACGGGATCCACAAAAACGAATATTGTCCACCCAGACATGGACTGTCACACCGTCGGCCGTGAATTCAGGCCCAACGAAGTCTGGGTGACTTGCTAACACAGCTGTTAGCGTGTGCATCAGCTCTGGTGCACACGAGTGTCCCATTGGCAGCCTATTTAGGACGTAGGCATTGCCTTGTTCATCGAGGAATCCGAAGTTCTCTCGAGCCTCCTCCGGGACCTCTACTTGATAAAAGCCACAACGCAAATCACGCGTTGTGGCGCACTCCGACTCGACTACGTCAAGATACTCCGAGACATGACCCAATGGTACCTGGGCCACGTAGCCCTGGCGGCTCAGCAAGTCGTTGGCCTCCTGCGTCCACAAAATAAACCGCTGGCGCAGGCGGCCCGCCTTGTCCTCCACGACCGTGAAAGGCACGTTGCGGAAAGTGCCCGGCGTGTCGGAGGGTGACGCAATGCCTAGCCGCACGAGCTCGGAAGCGTGGGAGTGCATGAGGTGACTCCTCCTCTGCTGGCCCTCGGACGCGTTTTCTCCTTGAACATCCCGGACGGGGAAAAACGTGGCTTTCCAGACTGAGTCGAATCTGGCGCGAACGTCGGGTCGCATCCTGTGCCGGAGCGCTGCGGTGTCCATGGCCGGCACCGCCGCCACGTGGAGAGGTGCCTCCTTTTCCGCCTGCGACTGTGGAATGCGCGTGTTGTGCGCGCGTCTGGTAAAGCCGTGGACCCGACGGCCCACCACGTCGCTCAGCGGAGCTAGACAATCCCCCTTCACGTGCGGCGGCAAAGCTGTAAACCCAGCGCCGGGCATGGCTGGCGGAGCGGGCAACTCCTCGACGGGCAGCAGATCAGCAACCCTGAACTCCGGGACGCTCTGAAGTGCGGAGGCCAAGGGGAAAAAACCCTCCGGAGAAGGCGCTCCCTCTGCAAAGGCTAGCTCAGAAGAAGGAAAAGGAGCGCCGACCTCCCATATGTCAAAAACAGAAGGAGCGAACCCCGTGACACCTAGCTGAGTTACTCCTGGTTGCACAGGGATTGGCGGCAAAAGCGGGCCTAGCCCATCTACCACCCCGGGTGCCATCCCGAGGGCAGGACTCCATCCGCCCACTGCGAGACGTCTCGCCCCCAAAAGGTCCTCCTCCGGGCCGGGTCGCAGCGCATTGCTTGAGCACGCCACGTGTCCCCCTGACGGGAAACTACCAACCGGACCGGGTCGCAGCACATCGGGGCATGGGTTGTCACACCCGACACGACCGCTGTGGCCGACGTCTTGCGCTGCGTAACCGCAGGTCGTTGCGCCTGCGGGGCCTCGCGCTGCGTCGCTCTGCGGACCTGGGTCCAGGCTGAGTCGCTGCGCTGGGGGTTCCCCTTCGTTCGGGGAAGCTCGGGTAGTTGAACGGATCCCACGGGAGTCAGACGATGCGGCGTTGCGTTGCCGGTGCTCGTCATTGACCAATCCCGTGGGGGTGGTTGGGTTGTTGTTGATTGTTCGGGGAGGGAGGAGGGGAGCCCCCGATGGGTTCGGCTGCTGCGGAGGCGCCCCTGCCTCGCACTGGTCGCGCTTGCGCCGGCGCCGTATCGCCGGGGGGATGCGCTTCCTCCTCCTGGGCCGCCTCTCCTCGGACGGCGGTGCGCTGCCCATCTTCCGACGATCCAACCAGAGCTCAGCCACGGCCCTGTCCAGCGCATCCTCGCTCTCCAGCTGCAACCGCATCCGGAACTCCTTCCGCGAGAACCCGTCGCGGGCGCACACGAACTCGATGCGCAGTTCCCGCAGCAACAGCTCTCCCAACGACACGAACTGACGCCGACCACGCCACCCCTCGAGCGACTCCGCGACATAGAGCCACTCCCTCAAGGGCTCGAACCGGCTCTCCAACACGCACACACAGTCGGACCCGAACGCGTGCCCCGGAACAACATACTCGAGCTGGAGCTCGAGAATCACGTCCTCGGCGCGCTGACCGCATCCGAGGTCCCGCCACACATCGCTCGTTCTCCGGTCTCTCATCCCGACATCACCAGAAAAGGAGGAAATGGAAGCGCGTCACGGGTTTTTTCGTGTCGAGGGTGTTTGTGTGCTTTACCAAAGAAGGAGGTGCGTTAGGCGCTTTGCGGGTCTCCTCGGGCGGCCGTTTGCTTTACCGGAAAGAAAAAAAAGAAAGAGGAAGGTGAGACTGACATTCTTTGCTCCTGCTGGGTTTGGGCTTTTGTTGCTGCCAGAGTGACTAGTAGTAACCCCCGCCTCCTCCCAAACTCTTCTGGTGTTGGTTTGGGTAGGTGCTCCTCCTGCCATGCGCTTTGCTCCAATTCCCACGGTAAACCATAGTAGTAGTAGTAGTAGTAGTAGTAGTAGTAGTAGTAGTAGTAGTAGTAGTAGTAGTAGTAGTAGTAGTAGTAGTAGTAGTAGTAGTAGTAGTAGTAGTAGTAGTAGTAGTAGTAGTAGTAGTAGTAGTAGTAGTAGTAGTAGTAGTAGTAGTAGTAGTAGTAGTAGTAGTAGTAGTAGTAGTAGTAGTAGTAGTAGTAGTAGTAGTAGTAGTAGTAGTAGTAGTAGTAGTAGTAGTAGTAGTAGTAGTAGTAGTAGTAGTAGTAGTAGTAGTAGTAGTAGTAGTAGTAGTAGTAGTAGTAGTAGTAGTAGTAGTAGTAGTAGTAGTAGTAGTAGTAGTAGTAGTAGTAGTAGTAGTAGTAGTAGTAGTAGTAGTAGTAGTAGTAGTAGTAGTAGTAGTAGTAGTAGTAGTAGTAGTAGTAGTAGTAGTAGTAGTAGTAGTAGTAGTAGTAGTAGTAGTAGTAGTAGTAGTAGTAGTAGTAGTAGTAGTAGTAGTAGTAGTAGTAGTAGTAGTAGTAGTAGTAGTAGTAGTAGTAGTAGTAGTAGTAGTAGTAGTAGTAGTAGTAGTAGTAGTAGTAGTGTCGTCTGCCGAAGCAGCCGGAGACAGCAGGCGCAGGGGGCAGGTCTTGCGTTACAATTCTCTTCTTCATGGAGACCCGCCCCCGGCAATCCCGACTGTCGCGAAAGGTTTGTGCCCTATAGTGATGAGCCCTCACGAGACCGTACACAACACGAGGATGCAGCCCTGCTTAGGTGTGCACTCAGCCATCACAGGGCCTCAGATCTCGCTACTTGACCTGACACAGCTGCCACCCAGAAGGCCGCAGCAGTAACCTTCGCAATGAAGGCACGCGCGGCTGAGTGTATGTAGGCGATCCATACAACAGCTGCATCAGACGCAGCTTGATCCGAGAGCTCGCTAGGGGAGGTGACGCTGCTCACCTGCCAGTCTCACAACTGACTGCTGCCCCAACACTTGACCTGACACACTTCCCACAGCAAAGCGAGAAGAAGTCGTATCAAGTTGCTGGCGATAACTTAACTCTCTGTCAGTTGTGCCCTTGCCCCGTGATGCGCATGCACGGCATGTCGTGCGCGTGCACACGCCGTGCGGCCGGGCGCACTTTTCGCGACGATAGGTAGTAGAAGGGGACCCGTGGCCAAGGCAGTCAAGGAGGGGACGTCGGCTGCATTTTTGCAATGGGCTCACCCCGTTTCCCAATGAAGTCACTTCCCTTGTGGTCTGGGTTCCTTTTCAACATGTCTTCCGGTCCCTTCGGTCGGCAAATGCGACAGAATCCAAAAATGTGGAAATTCAGGAATAAAGTCAACATTTGGTTTTGGCCTTTTTTATGGTGTTTTGACCACTTTTCAAAGGTGTTCTGGCGTTATTCCGGTGAAACCCCCATGTGAGGCGCATGGAACACCATTTTCACCTCCGGATGCAGTAGTTAGAGTTAGAAAAATCCAGAAAATGGGAAAAGTATCTACCCCCCCTAGGGCTATGTAGGATGGAAACGTTGGAAACGTTGGAAACGTTTCCGTTTCCGTTTCCGTTTCCTTCTTTTTGGCGGTGGATGGAAACGCCGTTTCTTTCAAAAGAAACGGCTGGTATGCCACTAGTTTACTGGCTGAAGGTCCGACCGGAAATGTGTGTCGAACGGCGGACCCCGCAATCCAGTGGGAAACCATGGACAAGGTGGCTCCGAAAAAGAGGGAGGAAAGAAGCATAAGAGTTGCGACCGCGTGGAGCAGACGCAACCACACGCATCCGGTTGTGATGACTTTGAGGTCTGCAGCTCTACCAATGGCTGTTGTAGCGACGATGCTCTGATATGCGAGGCCGTTGTCCAACGCTCTGAAGACGATCGGGAAAGCACATCCGCTTCCAATAATAGGCTATACAGATACGGTCGTTCAGGACAGCGGGAGCACCGCCGCACCACAGGCTACAAGACCGGGGGTTTTCGGCGGCGTAAGACAAAGAGGGAGTGCAATCAGCATCAGGAGGTGAGAAGGGCACACGTATGCCGGGGCAATGTTGAACCCGCCAGAAAAGCGATGGCCACGCAGTAACGTGTGCGTTAAACATCGCTTGCCACAGTGCACCTTGCATACGACGACGGGTGGCAACCGTCACCGGAAGGGGCACCATCGTCGGAGTTGTCGGAGCATAGACGGCAGGAAGAACCCCACCGACAATGCAGAAGAGGAGAAAAAAAGCCCCACTCGGCACGGCCGCCGATACAAGTAAACATGAGAACGTGGGTTGGAAGCAGCAGAGGACGAAGTGGTAGGCACAGAAGAGTGGAATCTGGTGTCAGAAAACCTCAGCATCCGCATGTGACGACATTCTGCATCATTAGCTTGTGGTTACCTATTTGCTCGTGTCAGATCGCCGATGAAAGAAAGCGGTGAGCATCAGCGACTGCTCTGCACCGACGACACACAAGAAGGGGCCGAGCCAAGTCGAAGAACAGCCCAGGAAGGGCCCTGAAGAGTCAGAGAGCCCGCGAGGAAGAGAAGTGCCCGCTGGTAGATCAAAAGAAGAAGGTGATCCTGCCCTCTGAAAGGAAAGCCAAAATTTGGCTGGAAACGGAGACCCGACGGACACACAGAAGGACCCGCGAAGTGGTATCCTATAGGCCCCCTCAGCATGAGGAGCCTTCCGGCGTTTCTTTTAAAGAAACGGAAACGTTTCCGTTTCCGTTTCCGTTTCCATATTTCGAAAAAACTAAAAGAAACGGCGTTTCCATCCAACCTAGCCCTAGGGGGGGGATTAGTTTAATGTTTAAGCAGAGCGGAAGCGGGACTACGTTTTACGTCGACTTGCAACTGCCGGCTAGATGCGGCGCATCGAAGATCGGATGCGCGTGCAGAGGGTAGCGGTTGGTACTCAAACAGATGCTCTGCCACCTATTCCAGTCGATGTTTTGAGCTTCAACTGTGGACGTCGGAAATATTTCGTTCTGACGAGCAGTGCAAGAAAACTGTGCGGAGCTGGTTCACACGTCTTTCGCAGTTCGTACCAGATTTCCGCAACCCATATAGATGTCTGGTGCAGACCTCAGGGAAAAAAGAAGGGAACCCAGCATGACGGCTTTGAAACCGAAGTGGCACAAACGTGCCTTTGCCGTGCATGGGGCTGAAAGAGTTTCTCATTGACGGTGCACAACCCAAAACTAAACGCACCATCTGACAACAAAAACATAGAACTGTGACGTAGGCGACCGCTCATCATCAGGGTAGGGTGGTAATCATGCCACAGTCAAAGGCATACCTAGCATATTAGGGACAATCCCGATGGCTTGGATGTTCGTGGTTCCGAGAGTAGCGAGGGTGAAAGGTGCCGTGTACATGTTGCTGCCCGAGGTGGGCGTGGTGCCGTCGGTGGTGTAGAAGATCATAGCGGACGACGGAATGGTGGTGATCGTGATCACAATTTCGTTCGGAAAGGTATTGCTGTTGGGGGATATCACGGGGGTCGCCACGCGTTGGTTGACCGCCGGCAACGGTGTCAAAGGGATGCGGTCGGGCGGGTACGTGCCAGCGCACGGACACTTGCACAGGTTGTTGTGGACAACTGGCTGCAAACCGGAGTCGCACTGAAAAAACTGCACCTGGTTGTTGATGGGCGGCTGGTTCGCGCAGGTGTACTCCAGGTTACTGAGACAGTTCGCGCAGGTAGTCCCAGTACATGCGAAACTGCCCGCATCGAATTGGCCGGTCCAGTTACGAGAGAACCCTTCGTAGTGCAACTCCACGATGACTGTCGTCTGCCCACCTCGCCTCGGCGAGCAGTAATCAATGCGGTACGTCGTGCTGCTGAAGTCCTGCGTTCTTGCGATAACCGCCCGGGCCACTTCTACAAACTGGGCTCCAAGGTTCACAAGATTCAAGGCAGTGAACACGCCATCGACAGCTAGCGTACTCAGTAGAGTACTGTTGAACCCAGCATTACCGTTGCCTGAATTGTTGCTGGTTCTTCATATTCTCTTGCAATCAGCGGAAAACCGCTTCCAGATCTAATCGTAGAGCGTAATCGACGCGTAATCTTTTGGGTTGGAATGCAAAAAATCTGTGGCGATAATCTGCATCGACGCGTAATCGAGCTCAAGTCGTTTTCAGGGGGGGTAGGTGATTTGGCTCACGAGGGGGGGAATGTTTCGTGGGTTTGAAGAGCGCGTGGTGTTTGCACCACTGAGGCCAGGATATTTAACCGCGGATTTAGTGAAGGATTGTTCAGGAAGCGGTCGCGAGCGAAACCCGACCAGGTAACGACCATTTCACTGTCTTCTTTGTTTTGTGATGCATGCGAACAAGGGGGGGGGGGGGGGGGGGGGGGGGGGGGGGGGGGGGGGGGGCACGGGGGGGGTCGTTGTATAATGGTTTAGCTTGAAGGGGATTGGAAAGGTTGAAAAAGGGTCTGGGGGTCAGGGTGGACTATTTTTTAATTTGTTCCGCGTTCGCGCGCGCGGAAGACTTTGAGAAATCCCGGAAAAAAAGATAGTTGAAAAAAAAAATAGTTTGGCTCCGTGGCCCGTCATGGCACTGCAGCGCCACGTTCTTACCGACGTACGTTGTCGATGACCCGAGGTTTCTGCTCTCCGCACCTGCCACGGCAGAGTTTTCTTGCTGCGCGTTGCTGGGTGGGACACAGCAGGTTCAGTTCTCTGGCGGGCAGGGTATGCGCGATCTGCTGATAAACAATTGGGCCCACTGTTGTTTGGCTTGCCGTATCTAGGTCTGAGATTCCCAGAAAACGGTGGAAGTGCCTCCTTTTCTTTGTATTATTGCCTAGGAATGCGGGCGTACTCCCGCACTTTTTCACTCCCGCATTCACTCCCCCAACCGGTGGGGGAGTCCGCCGTGTAAACTAAAGAGTACATAAATTAGGAGCCTGACGGTAGACGATCGGGCGCTGATTTATGCAACCCACCGAATGCAGAAAACACGCCCGACGGGGTGACGACCTGGGACCACGGGGGTGAGAAATCCCTCGTTTTCTCCCCCGTAAACGCCCGTCGGGAAATGGTTCAGCCGTGGGGGTTTGCTTGTATGTGTTGTTGGCAACGGATCGTCATTGTTAAAGACTGAAATTGACATACTAGTTTCGCCTCGAAGACCAACACCGAAGACCGAAAGTTCATAGTCGCGAACGCCTGAGGCCACAGCACCCACAGCATTTGTCCACGTGTCGATTCCCGCCTGTGATCGTGGCTTGAAGTTTGGGCGGACACGTGTTGCACAAAGGCAAAAAAATGCCGGCCAACTGCCTCTGTTTTCCGCACGGTTCCGCACAAGTAAAAGAGCGGCTCCGTGCAGGTGTGTATTTATCCACCTGGTCCAGACGAAAATATCGGGGAGTATCGGGGAGTTTCGGGGAATTTCGGGGAAATTCGGGGAAATTCGGGGAGCTTCGGGGTATTTCCTTTCTAGCGACCACTTTCCCTGCAGCCGGCCTTGGCGAAGGCGGGGAGGGGGCTACCAAGGATGGCAATAATACTCTCCTCCTCGCCCGTCTCGCTGCTCCGTACTCGCTGCTCTTGTCCTTGCTGCTGCGTGATGCCAGATTGATGGTGCGTAACAAACGTAGAAAGGTCATGCAGAGATTCTCGTGTGTATGCCACGAACTTCTTCTTGCGGCGTAAGGACTCGCCATCATCGAAGACAGAGACGTGCACTCCGCGGCGGGCAGAGGTGCAAGATAAGGTACCAGTGACGAAGAGAGGTGGCACGAAGAGGTTGTCACGAAAGTAGTCCTAACCACCAGGACCAGGGGCAGTGAAGGTCGAAGACGGCAATTCGAGCGAGGAGTAAGGTTGATAACCAAAATGAGAGGCACGATGGCCATCCTGAAAGCAGGGTTGCAGGATGATGCTGGGCGAGGATAACGTTGCTATGGCGACTGGGACAGAGAGATAACGCAAGTCCACCCACCTGCATAAGGTCGTCGACTGACCTTTCCCGAGACGAGTTGGAATGCGGGTACCATCTTTCCGGAGATTTCCGGTTCCTCCCGTACTCTACAACTCCCCACATAAGTGAACGTGGACTCCGAAGTGTGACACTGGGTGCACGAATTCAGAATTCCGTGACGCAGAGAGGGTGTTCAGCTTCATGGGGTGAAAAGCGCCTTCTTGGCGAGAGTCCACGCCACCACAAATATGGGCAGGTCTTGACGAGTTAGTTGCCGATATCGACCGGAAAAACAAAGCTGCCGAGGAAACTAAGAAGCGCGAGGAAAAGCAGGCTGAAGCCAAGGAAAAAGTCGTAGATGTAGTCGAGAATCAGGGATCATTTAGAGTCACACACACAAAGACATGTCAAAAACATCAACCACAAGGCAGCTGCACTGTAGCCTACAGGGTCTGTATTTTATTCTGTATTTAATTGTATTTAATTGTATTTTATTGTATTTTATTGTATTTTATTATTGAATTTGTATTTAATGATTTGACCCTTGTATTATACCATCTTTGGGGGCTACGCTACTATGACCCTACCTTGCGCAAAGCGGTCCCCTATGCCCCGAAGACGAAGATAGAGGCTGAGAAGGAAGGACTGGGAGATACAGGTTGACACGGTTTGACACAGGTAGCGACAGGATCCGCGGCAAGGGGAGCAGGAACCGTTCCACCAGAGGTCGTGCGGGTACAGAGACGATGCTCGTGCTCGAGTCGCAGCTGGGACGAACAGGCACGCCTTCAATGATGAGGTCTGGGGATGGACGTAGGAATGGACGTGCTGGTGGGAGGCCTTCGACGACGGCACCTCCGGCAAGAAGGGGCAGAAGAGGGTAAATTTAGTGGGCGGCGGAGACCCAGCGCATGGAGGTAGGCGTGCCCAGGCCACTACCACGGATGCCTGCAGCACGATATGCCGATGTGCGGAGTCGGCGGCGAAGAGACGCCCCCGGGGACGCCCGAAGCGACAGGGAAGTCGAGAAGCAAGCTGCGACCATCGGCCCAAAGCGCCACAAGGGAAGCGGCGGATGCCGGCGCCAACACCGCCATCGAGAACACCGCAGAAGGCGACGACACTAGGACAGCCGCTGGCAACGAAGCGGCGGCGTCAAGGACTCGCCATCATCGAAGACAGAGACGTGCACTCCGCGGCGGGCAGAGGTGCAAGATAAAGTGCCAGTGACGAAGAGAGCAGATGCAGATTATCGCCACAGGCTCTTTGCATGCTAACCCTAACCACCAGGACCAGGGGCAGTTACGGTCGAAGACGGCAATTCGGGCGAGGAGTAAGGTTGATAACCAAAATGAGAGGCACGATGGCCATCCAGGATGTCCGCGTCGGCGAGGGTGGCGTGAGGGTTGGATGGGCTATATCCAAGGCAAAAGGGACGTGCAGTAGATACCTCACCTTTGAAAGCATCAATCTGTTGCCCCCTTTGCTCCTGCCGAATGGACCCGACGGCGTGCCAGAGTCTATTCGGTACCGCCCTGTCGAGGTCTTTTCCCCTTCTGAAACTCATGGCCAAGGGGAAACGCCTCTTGTGCCCGTTTCCCGTCTATGCCTCGTTTAGGGATGCCCTCCGCGGGACCGCGGGGAAGCGGGGCATCCTGCAGCCGCTCAACGACGGCGACGGCTCGGGACGGACGAGGGCGCGTTTTCTAACCCACAGTGCCCGGATAGGTGGCTGGTGCACCCTTCTGAAAGCGGGTATGGACCCCATGCAGGTTCAAAATATGGTTGATTGGGCATCAGGAGACATGGTGACCCACTACGACGAGAAAGTCCTAAGGGACCCAGGGTGTGTTGAGGCGGTTCGTTTCTACAATCCGGTCTCGCTCGCCCACTTTTACACCTCTCGGGCCCGAATGGGATGAATGTATCTCCCATGCTCCCGCTCCCCTCGTGTGAGGAGTTTTGTTTGTTTTTTGATTGCGGTCCCTGGCCGACGCGGTGAAGGGAGAATCCCACTAGACATGCGAGGTGAACGGCCCCGACGACCAGCATTCGCAAGCTGTTGCGCCCGCCAGTGCTTAGAGTGTCGGACATCTGTCGTGGTTGTTGCCGCCGCGCAAGCCGCCACCGTTGGCCACGCGCAGCCTCGCAGGGAGACTTCGCCGGTCGGCTGTGTCCCATAGCTTGGTGGGCCAGTTAAGGGCCGTAACCGATAGAGAACTGTTTGTCTGAAGAGCGCATTAAACATATGGTACGATGCCAAACCCCCCCCCCTTTGCACTAATAAACTTTTTTTGATGTCACCCTATACTGGCCCTGAAACCCCACCTGTGTGGCCCAAAACGGTTTCCAAACGGTTTTTGGCGGGCTGAGTCGAGGTAAAGGGGTCTCTGAAGGCCCACGAATAGGCCCAGGTGGGCCCAGGTGGGCCCCGGAGCGGGCACTCAGTGCGAGGGGGGGTGCCCCCAAAATGGGGTCATTTTCAAAGCCTCGCCACTACTCAAGCTAGTCAAACACCTTCTGGCCTCCAGCGGGAAACCCAGACTTCAAAACGACAAGATCGGCTGTGTTCCGCTGTAGATAGCCACCAGCGGGTCCTCTTGAAGCCGAAGAATGTTCTCAGGGGTCACCGATAGCCCTACTTGGCCACCCCGCCTGCAGCGCCTGCGGTGGGCAGGCACACGTTGTAAATAGAGTGGGTGCAGCAGGTGCACCCTGCCTAAAATCCGGCTTTACCAGCAATACTAATTAAGAATTAAGGTGACCCAGAAAAACGGAAACTAAGAGAGGAGAAAATGCCAAAGATCACGGGTCTGGAGTTCGTGGAGTGATCGGTGAGAGCAATGCAGAAGTTGTCGCTGTTTCATGAGGAAACGAGACGTGGTCAGTCCTTGCAGAGACGACTCGTAGCCAGCACCTTTTGCGAAAAGGTCTCTGGTGAGGACCTGATCGGTTTCTTTCTCGCCCTAATGACAGAGGAGGAGAAGGTTGCCATCTGGATGCGCCTTTCTGGTAGGCTTTCAGAAGCCTTCAACAGCCTTGACGACGAGGCGAGCCGGCGACGCATCGTGAGCGGTTTGGACTGGGCACGTGCCCGGTACAGGGCTGTTGGAATGGTCGTGGGTGACAATCTCTGAAAGAACCGGGGAAAGGCTGCCGAGATTAGCGTTGGCGGGGGCTCACAGTCGTCATCTTGGTTCTTTTGCATTTTTCCACCTTATATTCTGCGTTTTCCTTGTAAGCACTGTGTCTCAAAAGCGGGTGAAGCCGGATTCTAGGCAGGGTGCACTTGCATACCACACATTCTAAGCGTGTGCCTGCCCACTGCTGGCGCTGCACACATGGGGCTAACTGTGACCCCCGAGAGCATTCTTCGGCTTCAAGAGGACCCGCTGGTGGCTATCTACGGCTGAACACAGCCGATCTTGTCGTTTTGAAGTCTGGGTTTCCCGCTGGAGGCCAGAAGGTGTTTGACTAGTTTGAGTAGTGGCGAGGCCCGAAAACGACCCCATTTTTGGGGGCTCTCCCCCTCGCGCTGAGTGCCCGCTCCGGGGCCCACCTGGGCCCACCTGGGCCCATTCGTGGGCCTTCGGAGACCCCTTTACCTCGACTCAGCCCGTCAAAAACCGTTTGGGACTCGTTTTGGGCCACACAGATGGGGGTTCGGGGCCAGTATGGGGTGATGTTAAAAAGGTTTTTACTAGTGCAAAGGGGGGGGGGGGGTTTGGCATCGTCTCATATGTTAAATTAGCGGAATGAGAAGGGAACCACGGTTCCGAGTGACCCATCTCAAGGGAGGTAATTTAACGCTCGAGTAGTTGTACTTGCGGTGAGGCAGCTACTCACTGGCGTTGTGGTGGATGCCCAAGCTCGTTTCCCGGGTTAAGGCAGTCATTCAACATTCCCTTGCGCTAGTGATATCAGTTACAAAGCCGTGTTCTTACTTTTCCCTTTCTTCCAGGCAGTTCTCGTCAGACAATACGAAGAGCAGAAACTCCATGGCGATGTGGGTCCCGAGAGATGTCCCGCAGCACATCTTCTTTGCCGAGCTGATGGCGGCAAAGTTTGCGACTGCGTACGTGGCTTCGCGCTCTCCGCTGTCAACAAGTAGAAACTTTGTCGACAACTTGCCTTTGTTTGTGCGCTCACAGCCTTTGTTCGCACTTTCTCTCGTTGAAGAGATATTGTGCTATTTGCGAAGGCTGCCTTCCTGTTGAAATCATCTGTTCTCATAGTAGTGGATGCCACACAAATTTTTGTGTACGCCGGACACAACTGTTTGCGAGACTGGAGGCACTCGTTGCATCGAAGCGTTTGCAAAGGTCGACAGTCAACCTTGGGGTTTACATCGTCTGCTACGATGGAAAGGTGCGTGGCGTCCCGTGTCTTTCTTCGCACGGGCTCACCGTCGCATCGTTGTGTGCGTGAGAGAACTACACCACCAGGCTCGTTGCCAATCAAAAAACTGTCAGCTGCAGCCCGTGAAAGTGTCTCACTCCTCTGCGAGGTCGATTTGAGACGCTTTCGCGGGTAAAAAGGGTGAGCCACTTACACTCCAGTCCGTAACTAATCAAGTAAATCTTTATGAAATTGTATTTTGTGAAGAGCTATTTTGTGAAGGAATTAAATTTTTTTCTGATGGGCGCTTCTGGGGGTTTTTAATTTATTTTTGCTGGAGTCTGGTGGCGGGCCACCCGGTCCGGCAGGCCACAGTGCGGTTGCGCGGGTGTAAAAGCCAGGTGAGAGCAGGGCTTACGCTCCGTTTTCGGTCTCAGAGAAAATACGTGTGGTCCACATGTGGACGCAGTAAAATAATCAGTAAAGTTTGGGGGGGGGGAAAAAACCTTTCCCTATGTGCGGCGGGCAAAAGAATAGCGCCACTACGGACTTGGCTGTGCAACACTTGGCGGCCTTGGTCGTTGGTGGCACTCCTCGGCCGACCGAAAGCAAGACTTTTCCTAGCGCTTTGGCAGATCGTGGTGTGACCTTGCGACGATGACTTCTGTGGCTTGAGCGCCAAGCCCCAAGGTGCGCCAAGCCTTGATGCTTTAGTTTGGGAAACGGTAGCCACTTGACCCTGGCAGTACCACCGGACACGTGAAGCTTGGCTCCCGACGTGTTGCAGGCTTTCCCTGGTACCGTGGTCGCGGGTGTCTCTGCATTGGGTCGCGCAGCGATTGCACCCTCACGTCTTCCGCATCTCGGTGTGTTGTGTGTGTCCTTTTCAGATTATACCGAAGAATACAGTTTCAGGCAATTATATGCAGCTTTAGGATCGGGATGGACCGTATAGTGTGGTACTCATTGCGAACGACTCCCTAGTGCAACAAGACATGGGGCAGCATCGTGATTGGGGACACTCGACGAGTTGATAGAACGTCTCGTGTTGGTGGTTTGCCCTGTGTTTGAGTGCCCACCTTGGTCCCCCATGAGTAGGACGCTGACATGTATCCCGTAACGGCACACATGCCGGACTCCGGGGATCTCAAAGGTCACAGGCCCACCTGCCCGGGGGAGGTGTCACCACTCACCTGTCGTGATCCAGCAGGGGCGATGCGAAATCACAATGAACCCCCTTCGATTCGATGGTCGGCTTAGCTGACACGCCACCACTGGAGTTACCTGCCTGAGTCTTCTCCTTTCGGTCGAGCGGGCCCCTGTCCGACCGACTGGGTTGCCGGTGGGCCCTTCCTGGGCCCCTGTCCAACGCTGGACTTCCCTGCATGTGGACCTACCTGGGTCCACATGTGGAAGCACATGTGGAGAGAAAAAAAAACCCACATGTGGATTGACATGTGGATCCACATGTGGAATAACACGTGGAGAAAAAAAAACCGAAAAAAATTAACGTGTGGAAATCCACACGTTCCACACGTGGAGCGTAAGCCCTGGGTGAGAGGAGGCAGAACAAACCACACAGCAATCGCATATACCCCAGCTGTGCGAGTACATGTGCAGCCCAGGAACACACGGGACAGCAGCCACACCGCGCGCCTTCATTACTCCCCTCGCAAGCGCGGTGAATCGATTGGCCGTTACCGGCCACCCGAGAAGGCGGGTCATCTCAGTCAACCTCAAAAGTTGCCCTTCCGTCGCACTTGTAGTTCACGCACCTGGACACCACAGCCACGCCCACAGTTTTGTTGGGGTGCTCCGCATTTCATGAACGCACGATGTCCGCTTGAACAACACCGAGCGGTTCGGCGCGATCGGTGATGATTGATATCAGCCGCTGAGAGAGCTGATGAGCACTTCTTCGCGGGGGCTGTACTTTCGACGATCTCTTGGTCCGGACAGCTGCCGGGTTCAGGGGGGTCCTGTAAATCATGAACATGTGTTTCGTGAATTTCTGTTACGTCATACTTGTACCCCGCAAAAAGCGGGGAAAGCGGGGGAAAAAGCGGGGATTTTCCCCGCTTTTTCCCCGCCTTTTTAAAAAGCGGGGGAAAAGCGGGGGATCAGACTACACAATTCTGGACGAATATGGGCGAACAGGTCATCCAAACCTGTCGGGGCATGCGTCGCCGAGGCTCGGAGGCCCTCGGGTCGTATTGCAGGCATGCTTCCGTCCGATGCCGCGCACGGCTGAGTCCCGTGGAGACACAAGTGCAGGATCCGCCTGCTGACGGGAGCGCAGGGCGGCACAGGCGTTATATGATATAGGCCCGGGCCATCAGCGTTACTGGGGGGTCAAATACAATAGGTATACCCTGGAAGGAAAAATGATGGATAGTAAAAATTATCCATCTGCTCTGGCTATCCATCATTTTTACTATCCATCATTGTTTGGGGGGGGGGGGGACTTTGTGCACTTAGGAAAAATTACGCAGCGCCGTCGTCCGATCCGGTTCCCTGTTTTATGGCAGAGGTTTGCCCGTACTTCGCGACAAGGTTGGCAGTGCGCTCTTTGTCGGCATCACACCAGGCGGGCTTGGTGTTTCTGGCAGCTCTTACGGACCTGGCCACTTCCTGTTTCACGCACTCTGATTCTTCCTTCGCCAAAGGGCACTCACCGCTCTCCAAGAAACTAAAGCACTCGCGCTTCACAACAAATTTGTCCATTGTTTTTTGTGTTTCTGACGATGAACGTCGGACTTTTGGGTTTCATCCTTTTTGAAGGGTAAGTGGTTGTTTTGTTGTTGGGTACTCCGGGGCCTCAGGTTAGCTTTCCAGATCCGGCTGCGCCGTTGTCCACTCCGGGGCCGTGGAACGCCACTCCGGCCCCGGAGCCTCGCGGTGTTCCCGGGACCAAGACCCCTCTTCCTGTGACCCGCCTCGCTCGAACGGAATGCTTTTCGTTGACCGTGCTGATCCGAAATCGTAAATAGTTTCCGTAACTTTTCTTTTGCTAAATATTTTGCTACAAAGCGTAAAAATGATGGACCGTAAAAATGATGGATAATTCTGGCTATCCACGTTTTACTATCCATATATTTTCCTTCCAGGGTAATATATTGTAGAGGACTAACCGTACGGGACACACTTAAGTCGGGAAATTACTTATCGGAACGTTACCGATAAGTAATTTTTTTTTAGCGATGAACAATTTCCTGTTAGGGTGGACTATTTTTTTTATTTGTTCCGCGTTCGCGCGCGCGGAAACTTTTGAGAAATTCCGGAAAAAAAGATAGTTGGAGAAAAAAAATAGTTTGGCTCCGTGGCCCGTCATGGCACTGTGCAGCGCAACACGATACTACCACATTTTCACAACATTATATCCACAAATCCAGGGTTTTGCCCAAAACGGTAAAGTTGCCCAAGTTTTCGCCCGGTATGGTTACTCAGGGTTTTGCGCAGTCGAGCTACAGTACTACGTACTGCAGCTGATACACGTACGTCTTGACAGCTCGCAACGTAAAACCGCCCGAGCAGCCACGCGTTAGACCTCAAAAAGAAATACCGTGCGTGTTGCTTCCTTGCAAGAGCTGGCTGAGGAGTGCAAGTCGTGCGTGATCCTGTTCAATCGTATGATCACCTACTACCCGATCGCCTTCGTGCGCTTGTACAAAGAGGGCCGCACCCCATTCCAAAAGCTGACAAAGATCTTGCTATGGACTTCCTGTGGCGACGTTGCTGGCGTCTCCTTCTACTTTCTTTGCCATGGTTTTTTGGACTTTCTGGTGCCGTAGAGTAGTTCTTCTATCTCTATGCCGCCCACGTCGATGTTCGTTTAGCATTGAGTTCTTTTAAGTACATGAACCACATGGATTAGCATGCACTACGTTTAGCAGCGGCTGCCGAATCATGCCGTGGCACCGTCCCTTTGTGCGTCTGCTTCGCAGAAAAAGTGTGGGACAGGAGTCCAGGACTCCGTGGTTTGAAACCATACGGTATGGTTCCACTTCCTCCTTCCTTCGTCCGTTCTTCTTTAAAAAAGGGGGGTTTTCAAAGTGTGTTGTGGCTCGTAACCAAGGGGCAGGGTGGAACATAAGATCTGGGCCTCTGGGCCAAGGGCCGAGCAGGGGTTTTAGGTTTTTTTTGGGTGGTCACCAGATTCTCTTAGGTTTTACCGGTAGGTAGGTTACTGTAAAAATGCAAGCATGGCCCTACCCGCACGACTCCTGGTCCGAGCTTCACCCCGTAAATCAAACTGCTTGCATGGGGGGTCCGGGGGGCAGCCCCCCCGGGGCACGGTACGGTACACAACAAACAGGTGGCCGTACACTGCGTGACGGTCGAATTTGGCGGTTTGTGACGGTCGAAATTGGCCTGTTTACGTCGTGTGATGCTGTGTGACGGTCGATATTGGTCTTTTTACGCCGCGTGATGCTGTGTGACAGGGGAAGGTCCGGGAGGGCTCCATCCGGCGCACGGTAGAAGGAATGCTGGCTTGGCAAGTTAGCTGAGATTTCGGGCGGAATTGTCCTGTTAGCCGTTTGGCCAGCTGTTAGATGGTACGAAACATCCTTCCTTTGACGAGTCATTAGCACGTCTGAACTTCACCAGGGCTTTCGATATTCACTTGTCTAGGTTTTTGCACAAAGGTATGCTGTGTGGGAGTGTCACGCTACTATTTGGCAGATAACGCTTATGGAACGCTAATTTACTGCCAGATTTGGTATGTCACGCTCATGTAACGCTACTTTACAGTCAGATTTGACATGTCACGCTCGTGCCACGCTAGTTTACAGTCAAACTCGACAAGTAACGCTCGTGTCACGCTACTTTACGGTCGAATTTGGCAGGTAACGCTCGTGTAACGCTAATCTACAGTCATATTTGGTATGTCGCGCTCATGCAACGCAACTTTACAGTCAAATTTGACGTGTTACGCTCGTGTCACGCTACTTTACAGTCAAATTCGACATTTAACGCTCGTGTCACGCTAGTTTGCGGTCGAATTTGGTAGATAACGCTCATGTAACGCTAATCTACAGTCATATTTGGTATGCCACGCTCATTTACCGCTACATTACAGTCAAACTTGACATGTCACGCTCCTGTCACGCTACTCTACAGTCAAATATGACATGTAACGCTCGTGTCACGCTACTATACAGTCAAAGCGTTACATGAGCGTGACATCCCAAATATGACTGTAAATTAGCGTTACACGAGCGTTACCTGACAAATTCGACCGTAAAGTAGCGTGACACGAGTGACATGTCAAATTTGACTGTACAGTAGCGTTACATGAGCGTGACATCCTAAATATGACAGTATATTCGCGTTACACAAGCGTTACCTGCCAAATTCGACCGCAAAGTAGCGTGACACGAGCGTTACATGTCGAATTCGACTCTAAAGTAGCGTGACACGAGCGTGACATGTCAAATTTGACTGTGCAGTAGCGTTACATGAGCGTGACATCCTAAATATGACAGTATATTAGCGGTACACGAGCGTTACCAGCCGAATTCGACCGCAAAGTAGCGTGACACGAGCGTTACCTGTCGAATTCGACTCTAAAGTAGCGTGACACGAGCGTGACATGTCAAATTTGACTGTGCAGTAGCGTTACATGAGCGTGACATACTAAATATGACTGTAAATTTGCGTTACACGAGCGTTACCTGCCAAATTCGACCGCAAAGTAGCGTGACACGAGCGTTACATGTCGAATTCGACTCTAAAGTAGCGTGACACGAGCGTGACATGTCAAACTTGACTGTGCAGTAGCGTTACATGAGCGTGACATACTAAATATGACTGTAAATTAGCGTTACACGAGCGTTACCTGCCAAATTCGACCGGAAAGTAGCGTGACACGAGCGTTACAGGTCGAATTCGACTCTAAAGTAGCGTGACACGAGTGACATGTCAAATTTGACTGTGCAGTAGCGTTACATGAGCGTGACATCCTAAATATGACAGTATATTAGCGGTACACGAGCGTTACCAGCCGAATTCGACCGCAAAGTAGCGTGACACGAGCGTTACCTGTCGAATTCGACTCTAAAGTAGCGTGACACGAGCGTGACATGTCAAATTTGACTGTGCAGTAGCGTTACATGAGCGTGACATACTAAATATGACTGTAAATTAGCGTTACACGAGCGTTACCTGCCAAATTCGACCGCAAAGTAGCGTGACACGAGCGTTACATGTCGAATTCGACTCTAAAGTAGCGTGACACGAGCGTGACATGTCAAATTTGACTGTGCAGTAGCGTTACATGAGCGTGACATACTAAATATGACTGTAAATTAGCGTTACACGAGCGTTACCTGCCAAATTCGACCGGAAAGTAGCGTGACACGAGCGTTACATGTCGAATTCGACTCTAAAGTAGCGTGACACGAGTGACATGTCAAATTTGACTGTGCAGTAGCGTTACATGAGCGTGACATACTAAATATGACTGTAAATTAGCGTTACACGAGCGTTACCTGCCAAATTCGACCGGAAAGTAGCGTGACACGAGCGTTACATGTCAAATTCGACTCTAAAGTAGCGTGACACGAGCGTGACATGTCAAATTTGACTGTGCAGTAGCGTTACATGAGCGTGACATCCTAAATATGACAGTATATTAGCGTGACACAAGCGTTACCTGCCAAATTCGACCGCAAAGTAGCGTGACACGAGCGTTACATGTCGAATTCGACTCTAAAGTAGCGTGACACGAGCGTGACATGTCAAATTTGACTGTACAGTAGCGTTACATGAGCGTGACATACTAAATATGACTGTAAATTAGCGTTACACGAGCGTTACCTGCCAAATTCGACCGGAAAGTAGCGTGACACGAGCGTTACATGTCGAATTCGACTCTAAAGTAGCGTGACACGAGTGACATGTCAAATTTGACTGTGCAGTAGCGTTACATGAGCGTGACATACTAAATATGACTGTAAATTAGCGTTACACGAGCGTTACCTGCCAAATTCGACCGGAAAGTAGCGTGACACGAGCGTTACATGTCAAATTCGACTCTAAAGTAGCGTGACACGAGCGTGACATGTCAAATTTGACTGTGCAGTAGCGTTACATGAGCGTGACATCCTAAATATGACAGTATATTAGCGTGACACAAGCGTTACCTGCCAAATTCGACCGCAAAGTAGCGTGACACGAGCGTTACATGTCGAATTCGACTCTAAAGTAGCGTGACACGAGCGTGACATGTCAAATTTGACTGTACAGTAGCGTTACATGAGCGTGACATACTAAATATGACTGTAAATTAGCGTTACACGAGTGTTAGCCAAATTCGACCGCAAAGTAGCGAGACACGAGCGTTACGTGTCGAATTCGACTCTAAAGTAGTGTACAACACGAGCATGTCATATTTGACTGTAAATTAGCGTTACACGAGCGTTACCTGACAAATTCGACCGTGAAGTAGCGGGACACGAGCGTTACATACCATATTCGACTGTAAATAGCGTGACACGAGGGTGACATGTCAAATTTGACTGTACAATTGCCACCGATGGGAAGGGAGGGAGGGCTATTTTCACCGCTGGAACCTGTCGCCGAGTGGCATGGCCCCCGGACCCCTCATTTCGAGCAAACTCGTGTACCGTACCGTTCGCCGGGGGGCGAAGCCCCCCGGACCCCTCCATAGTAGTGAGGCTGGTAAGGCCACCAGAAAAAAACCCAAAAACCCTCACCGTAGGCGCGGGTCAAGGGCCAAGCAATGTTCCAGGCTGGGGGGGGGGGGGGCAGGGCATAATACAGAGACGGGATTTTGGCCAAAAAACGGGTGTTTTGCGCATCTGGACGTTTTTTGGCCCGAAGGCTTTGTACACCCTGACAATTTTTGGCCCTTTAATTTGCGGAATTCTATTTTATGGCCATGCAATTTGTGGACGAATTATTTGATTTTTTGGAGGGCCCAGAATTAATATTTCTTGTCAGGCTCTTGGACAGGCACTCGACCGTTTTGTGGACAGGGAACTAGCTATGCCCCACCGCAGAGACAGATGCAAATTATGCCTGCGCCGCAGGCGCGGAAATTTTTGAACTGTCACACAAAAGCAAATGCTTGTTTCCGACAGAGGAGGATGTTCTTGTTAAAAACTACCTCTGACTGGTCCCAGTTTGCGATCGATGGACTGTGGGCAGGGCTTACTTACGGCTTCAAACCTAATAGTTATTAGAAAGCGGGGTGTATTCGGGCACAGCGGGAGGCACAGCTCTTGGGGTCATGGGTCGTTTCGGTTTCGGGTGGTGCGAGCGTGAGGCGTGTCTATCCAAGATGGTGAAAGAGGGCAGTACTCATGGCATTCACGGCAGGCAAGGGTTCACAAAGGCAGAACACACGGCCTCTGGATACAGTGACAACAACTTTCCTAGCCTGTGGAGCTCCACAAACTTCACAGCATAGTCTGTAAGGTCGGAGAGGCTGAATCAGGCTTGATCCAAGCCAGTTCGACGAGCACACACGGGAGCTCTTCAACGTGCGTACTCTGCCGACCCTCCTCGACCCTCCGCAACCGCCCTCGACCCTCCACAACCTTCCGCCGGCCCTCCCTCCCATGCACACCCGGAGCCCCACCCACAGTTCATGTGTGTACTGGAGTACACCTTGACACAAGATCCGGGCACGGATTTATATACAGTGCAGGCGGTAATTATGTCGTTTTTAATTATGTCGGATTTGGTCGGGCGAAAAAAATAAAAACGACATAATTAAAGTCGACAAAATTAACTCCGACAACACATGGTCATGTTTCCAGCTAAACACATCACCAACCTCCACTCCAGGATAACCCTGAAATCGAGGCCAACACCGGCAAAAAAGAAGAATGGATCGCTTCACCGAACCACCTGACATCAAAGCTGCAAAGACCCACGCCAACGAAGTGACGAAAGCAACAAAGACCCGTTCAACACTTGCCCCAGATGACATCAAAGCACTCACCGACATGGCACGACAAACATCGGCTGCTCAAGCAGCCCGGCGCTGGAACGGCCTCCATCCGGACAACAAGGTGGGTGAACGTGTTGTCCAGCGCTGGAAGAAGTTCTGGGAAGAGCACCGCCGCTACTTTCAACCAGAGACACGTGGGCCGAAACACATACTCCTAGCAGAAGAACAACGGATCCTGGGTCGGGTCTTCGACACCATTCGTCGGACAGGTGCTCCGATCTCAGCTTACATCTTTGCTTGTGTTGCCCGGGGTGTTGTTGGACGTAGTCGGCCAATGCTGGTTTCACAGGACCGAGTGCTGCTCTTCAGCGTGTCATGGGCCAAGGCGGAGATGGCACGAATGGGAATCCGCGTTCGCAAGGCCACAACGGACCGCACCGTCTCTGCAAAACAGATCAGGGATGATGGTGCACTGTTCTACAAAGAACTGTCGCAAACTGACGTGGGCTGTAAAGCCCTCCTGTTCAACATGGACGAATTCTTCGTGCATTTGGACAACAGCAACCAGCAGTGGACGTGGGAACGCGTTAAAAGAGGTGAGAAGAAAAACATCGCGGTGGCGAGCAACAAGATGGGATTCACCTGCTCTGTCTTGAGCTCCGCCGACGGCCAGATTCACCTGATGCAGCTGATCTGGCAAGGAAAGACCACTGCTGTTCATGCCGTTCCAGAAGGCCAGCCTCACGCCAAAATCATGCAGCAACATTCCGAACGATCCCACTTCCAATGCCAGGCAACGTTCGCGGAATGGTTGAGCGAGTTCAAAATCGTAGTGGCTCGCATCCGCGTCGAACACAGTTTACCAACAACACACAAGGCCGTCCTGATCCTCGACGCTGCGACGCAGCATGTTACTGAAGAGGTGGGCTTGGCTTGTGAGAACATCTCAATTGTTCAGATCCCCAAGAAGCAGACTCACTGCTTTCAGCCGGCCGATATGTTCATCATATCATGCATCAAGCAGAAGGCCAAGAAGGCTTGGGGTGCACACATCGAAGAGCTATTCACCACCAGCGACGCAGGTGATGCGACCAAGCAACTGCTCGACGGAAGGCTGAAGGTTCGTCGTGACCGTAAATACCGTTACCTTGCCGAAGCCATCGATACAACCTCGGCAGAGGTTGTCGTGAAGTCGTGGACAGCTGCGGGTATTCTGCGGGCTGTGTTCAACGAGCCG
The DNA here is from genome assembly GCA_030068145.1 of Diplonema papillatum. Classification (NCBI taxonomy): domain Eukaryota; phylum Euglenozoa; class Diplonemea; order Diplonemida; family Diplonemidae; genus Diplonema; species Diplonema papillatum. The sequence goes on from JAPJBO010000678.1 coordinate 37,546, forward strand.
CCTCCGGAATCCACTACAATCCTCTACGACCAGTACTGCGAACTGGCGAACCTCGAAGAAGATGCTGAAGTCCCTGTGGACGGTCAGAAAGCAACTGACGAACCACAACTCGTTGTGCCTTCCCAGCCCGAAGAGCATGCAGCAGAGACCATTCCCACCCAACCTCAGAGTACGAGAAAACGTGCCAGACCATCTGGGGGCGACGAAGCAGGTCGTTTTGTACTGGTAAGATCTTTCGGTCGTCCCAAGCGAATTTGTCCGACACGAGATGAGATCGTTGCAGCGCACCGAGGGAGGCTAAGCTGCTCGAAGGTAAAGCCGCAAGGTCTCTTGGCCATGTGGACACATCCACGAAGGTCTCTTGCAAACATCGACTAGGTCCGGGTTTACCATGCAGGGTCAGAACCTTGGGTCTTTTTAAAACGCTCCCGCGGGGCCGATGACCCCCAAAAAAAAAATTTGGAAAAAAAAAAAATTGCTCAACTTCCTCGAAAATTTCTGCAGAGTTTGTTCCAAAATTTTAAAATTCAAAAACCCCATTTTTTTTTCCAGAATTTTTTTTTTGGCCATTTCCAAAAAGACACAAGGTTTTGACCCTGCATGTTACTTGTTGCCTTGCTTCCTTTTTCTTTCATCAATATCAGATTTATTTCTTCGACGCGTTTTCCCTTGTTCGTGGTGCAACATCTGCCTTGGAGCGAGTCGGCAGGACGCGGAGTACTGTACCACACCGTCTGGAAGTAGCCTCGCTCAGGCCCACCCAGGAAAAATGTAATTAAGTCCAAAATGCAGGAAAAATGGGCCCGACAAAATTAAAAACGACATAATTAAAATGTACTCGAATTAAAGCCGCACTAATTACGAGCTAGACTGTATATATATATATATATATACCTACCCCCCCCCCGTGTTTAAGATCGCGCCCTCCCCCCCGTGTATAAGATCGGTTTTTTTGAGAAATGAGGGCGATTTTATACACGGGGGGGGAGTGGGGTGGGGTCCCGCGCAGCGGAAAAGTTTTTTTTTTTGGGGCATTTTTACTGTGGGGGGTTTTTTTGGCCCCGCGCAGCGGAATTTTTTTTTTGGGGTACTTTTTCTCTGGGAGGTTCTGGCGGGAAAAATATCTCTTGGACCCCCCCAAGTTGGGAGATACCATGCAGGGTCAAAACCTTGTCGTTTTAAACGCTGCCGCGGGGGAAGTTACGGATCCAGTTTGCCGACTTCCCTTACCTACATTGTTCTGTCGGCCAGAGGCTTTTAGCCTAGGAGACCTATTGCGGTTAACGGTACGGCCCGATGCAAGAGAATGAGATCTCCCCTGTTTTTTCCATGCACATCCACAAGACACCCTACTACACGAAGAAAGTGCAGCTTTCCAGGATAGTTAACCCTGTCCCCGCGTGAAGCGTTTCAAGGGTCAACCCTTCCTTCAAAAAGAGACGACTGCATCATCCGGGGCCTGTGGACATGGTCAACAGGATCGTCAATGTGTCACCACTTCAGATCTCTGCATCCGGGTTGCGGAATGTTCACGCATTCCCTTTCGGCAATCCGATGCGACTACGAAGTAATGCTCGAGTACATCTGTACATTACCCAGCTTCCCCTCAGGGAAGTATGGGCTTCTCGTAATGGTGGATGGGTACAAGTCGCACTACAGCATTCCTGTCGTGAAGGAGGCGAGATCGCGGGGCTGGCTGGTGTTCATTATACCTCCGAACACGTCAGGTCACTTGAATGTTGGCGACCAGAGCCTGCAATCTGAAGGTGCGACGACTTCTTCGTTCCAAGTGGATAGACTGGTCCTCGCAACAGCTTGTTGCAGAAAACAGTGCGCCAACCCGTGACGAGGTGTGCAAGTGGCTCGCGGACTCATACTTGGCAATCACAGATGCAGACATAGATTCTGCCTTCAAAAGTGCTCTGTGGGCAGGCTCGTCTTTGCACCCTGACATTCACAAAAGAAAACCCAAACAAACGTAAGCAATGTTTACCCCTCTGGGAGACACCCCAAAACAGCCCCAAAACCCCACTTACCGTCCGGCTGACAACGATGCCGAGTTTTGGGGCCTAAGCATCAGCACTGGGGGGTGGGGGGATTGCAAGAACGTGCTTGGAATGGGTATGTGCTCAACACCGCACTGGTCCCGTCTGCGCCGTGTTTCGGTCCTCTAAGCCACGGACACACGGGTTCAAGGCCCCGCGCAGCGGAAACAAAAATTTTGGGGTCCCCCCGTGTTTAAGATCGTCCCCCCCCGTGTATAAGATCGGTTTTTTTGGGGGGGCGATCTTAAACACGGAAAAACGCGATCTTAAACACGGGGGGGGGGTAGGTATATATATATTTTTTTTGCGCATTTGAGGCAGGGATTTATAAGGGGATTTCGGCCTAGAGCAATAGTCCATGTAGATGGACGGGTACCCGTCTTTTGCACCGGGGTGCCGAGCACGTGTTTGTCGACCCCCCAGACCCCCCCCCCCAGTGGTGGTCCAGCCTGTCCAGCCACCCCAGCCAGCCCTGCAAAGTCGTTGAGGGCCCGAAAATTAGTGCCACCACTGTCCTCCACTGTGGATCACTATGCACCACCATGCGCTATCGTGTCACTGTGCACACCGCACTAGCGTGGATCACTGTGCATCACCGTGCATCACTGCGCACCGTGTATAGATTCCGAGCCAGATGTTCCAGAGGGTGGAGGGTGCAGCAGAGAGGTGGGAGAACCAGCAGTTGTCCGGCAAAGGGCGCGTGAGGGGGAAAACACAGCAGTTGGATTACAAGGAAGAGTTGGAGAATAAGGGCATGGGGCGTCGTGCCAACTGCTCTCTCTTTGCGAGGACCGCCGACACGGCATCGAAGTACACCGAAGCCTTTGCGAACTTCAATAATGTTCGGCGTACGTTCGTGTACCGCAACGGGTCCTCGGCTTCGGGCTCGGGCTCTGAGTCCTCGCTTTCTGACGCATCGTCTTTGTCATTTTTCCTGACTGTCGGATCCAGCATGAGATACTCTCTCATCAGCTGGTCAAGAAATTCTGGCGTCACGGAAGGGGGATTGTACGCCAAGAACAAACATTGGCGCACAGTTGAGTTCGACAACCTGTTGCGGATGTACGTACGGCACTGCTTTACTACGGAGAACAATCGTTCCACGGAAGCCGTCCCAAGAGGAAGCACTAGTGCCATCAAGAGGATGCGCGCTGTATTCGGGTATTGCAGACGCAACCCCTGGTCGCGAAGAAACGCAGAGCAGTAGTCCGTGTATGTGGGATGCTCGCCCACGTGAAGCCGCGCGAACTCAACAAGTGCACTAGGTAGTTCTGCAAGGGTGCGTTCTTTGATGTGCGCACTGAAAAAGGGGTCGGCAGTAGTATCCACAACAACTCCATTGCCCCCATCCAGACTCCGCGGCTTTTGTGTCGCGAAGTGCTCCAGAATAGAATCCACCACTGCGGTTGGAAGTTCGGCTGTGTCTCGCCGGGTTGGGCCGCTTGCTCGCCTCCATGACCCCCCCCCCCCCTATGACCCCCCTGGGACCCCCTATGGACCCCCCCATGACCCCCCTATGGACCCCCTATGGGCCCCCCCATGACCCCCTATGACTGCTGTGGTAGCCTACCCACACCCGCCAGCCCGTGGGTTTTTTTTTTTTTTTTTTTTGAGGATGGACGGGTGACCCGCCCATCTAGACCGGCGTATAAATCCCTGATTTGAGGTCAGGGGTTTATATGGAAAGCTGGGTCCTCTGTATTCCTCCACATGCCTGTGGGGGTGGTTAGCTTTTTACCAAGAAAGTGTTTTCTCTGTGTGGTTGCGGAGCTGCACCCAAGGACTGCCCCTTCATTCCAGCCAGTGTAGCATAGCGCAGCCCAGCACAGCCGAATTGTGTCTCGTTCGTGTCTCGATCATAAGTTTATGTCAAGTGTACGGCAGGGAACCTCAAGCCAAAACAACGTAAGCTGCAAACGGGGTACTACAGGCCAACAATACTAGCCTCAAAAAGGGGTACTACAGGCCAACAATACTAGCCTCAAAAAGGGGTACTGGATGTGCAACAAGCAGGGTTCTTCTTGTGAGGACAGCTGCTGCTGTATCAAAGTATAACGAAGCTCTTGCAAACTTGAGCTGCGTAGGGCGCACATTTGCATAGGTCACTGTTGCTTCCTGAGCTTGAAGCTCCTCGGTATCATTAGTGTCATCTCCAGAATCACTCTCCTGACATGTGGCATCTGTCGCCACAACCAAGACTACCTTATACAATACTCCCTCATAAAAGAGTCAACGAAGTCCGCTGTGACTGGCTCATTCGACTGAAAACTGGACGCCAAGGACAAGCAAGCTGGCTCCCCGGGCCCGGCCCCCTTCAGTGGCTGGTCCCCCAGAGCTGGCCACTCATGGCTCGTTTTGGGCAAAATCCAAGATCCTATTTACGTTTTTTTGCACTTTTTTCGCCTGTTTTTTGCACCCGTTTTGGTTCGTAGCTACACCCAGAACTTCGTCCTTGGGCTTGTTTTGACTGGCCGTGTTCTGCCCTCAAGACTTCTGTGTACTAACGAGCAAAAAGAATCAAGAAGGCGAACCAAACTCGACCACTTGATTGCACACTGTCAGGCGCCCAACAAGAACTCGAATGGTGTTGCGTCAACGCTTGCCAATATAAAGCTAAGACCTTCAGAGTCGTCGAATTAATGGAGTATTTATCATCCCCCAGTGTTCTAATGCAAACACTTGATTCTTTGGCTCGCGTAGCGAGCCGGAAAAAAACGGTATGATACACCCTAATTCCCGGCTCCTGTAAGCCCGAAGAAACGGGTGTATCTGTCGTAGTGCAATCAGGAGTTGCCCCAAACCCGCCGACCCATTTGATGCGTTGTTGTATTCGCCCAGTTCTTCGAAAGACGGCCTGCTTGGGTGGCCTTCGGGTGGCATCTCGGACACAAGATGCGTGCTGATAACGTACTGATTCAGCATGTGTACAAAGAGAAACTAATTAACGTGCTGAAATCAGTACGTTTAGCATGCTGAACGTAAGGCCTGGCTGTAGCCTGGTGCAAAGAAAGTGCAAAAAAAAAAAAGTGCAAAAAAATGTGTTTGGACAAAATCTCTATTTACATTCACGCTTTAGGGCCACACCTGCCCCCGACAGTTTCTTCTTTTTTTTTTTGGAGCGTGGGCAGGGTATTAGCGTGACCCTCAAAATCGTGTACAACCTGAAAATAATGTGAGGGAAAGCCATTTTCTGGTGGGGAAGCTATATTGGGCACTTTTTGTCTCGAGGAGATGTAAAAAACAGGGGTTCGGCTGGAAGCTCTTCAGAAAAGCGCAGTTTGCGCGGAAGAAAAGCCTCTGTTTGCTGTTGCACCGTGGTGCAGTGGGTTGGACCCCCGACCGACTGCACCAGGGGCGCTTCACTGAGGACCCCCGTGTTTCAGCTCACGTCCTCCCCGTCTTGTATAAGAACGGTTTGGCTTATTATTGTTGACTCAGGCCCCGCGCAGCGGCAAATTTTTTTTGGCGTTATTTGTGGATTAGAAGGTCGGTATTTTAAAGTCTCCGGTTGACCGTAGAGGCTTGGGTATGGCGGGGGGTTGAGAAAAGTAAAAGAGAGCGACTCGTTTCGGGTGTTGTGTCACTCCGTTGTGAAACCTTGTGAAGTCCCCTAACGCGTTTAGAGGGTGCTTGGGTTTGGGTAGGGTGTGGTCGTTCTGCTGCGGCGTGAAAAGCCAGGAAGTTTCGACGCTAATCTTCGACTCTTGATTTTTTTGGATACACTTTTGAGAGGGGGGTAGTTTCTTGGCCCCGCGCAGCGGCAACTTTTTTTTTGGGTATGTTCTTGGTGACGTATTTATGACTGCCCCCTGATGATGAGACTTTAGCTAGGCCCCACCAGCAGTTGGACCCAGTTTGACCAATACACCACGGGACCGGCCCCCAGGGTTCCGAGAAAAACGCATATTTCTTTTGGATTTTTCCGTTTTCCAAGGTGGACTAGAGGATATGACACCAGTTTCCTCCCCAGATTTTTTTTTTGTCAACACCAGCAGCTCGTGCTGGGCTCCTTTTTTTTTCAGTTTTTTTTTTTTTTTTTTTCAAAAATGTGCAGGGTACTAGTTTGAAGGCTTCCGGGATTTGCAGATTTAGACCGTTACTATGGGGTGGTTTTGGGCGGTGTTTCAGTGCCGTTTTCGCCGATGTACGGCGTCTTGGGGCAGAGCCTACACATCTCCACAGCTTCGTTCGGCAAAAGAGGGGTCTTCATGGGTCCTTCACGGGTCAATTATGGTCGCCCCGTCAGTAATTTCTGCGGGCGTTTTTTCAACGTACACCAGCCTGGATCAAGCTTTTCGGGGTTTTCCGAATGCTTTTGGGTTCCCTGTGGGGGGACGCGCTCCAAAAACAGTCAAAATCGTAAACAGACAGTCTCGTCAGGCAGCTGAAGGGGGGCGACCTGGGACCTATTTTCCTATGATTCTTATGATTCTTATGATAATAGGTCCACGGTTTTGGTGTGCACCGCCGTGCCTACAACAACATTTTTAGCGTTATTTTTAGCAACATCGCGCCGAAGGCGCGGCGGAAAATTTGGGCAAAAATAACTCCGCCCCCCCCCTTTATCATGTGTGGGCAACTCTTAGCTCGTGTGAAACTGTCAAACAGGACCTTGGCCCGGTAATGAAGCACAGTGGCTGCCGACCCGCAGCTGAACGCAATTGAACGGCAGCGGCTGGGTCTCAGCAGCGGAGGCTCAGCAGCCTTCCAGCACCTTCAGCACACTGCTAAACACCACACCCCCCGCCTATTTACTTTGAACACCGTTTAGAACATTTTTTTTTTAGCGTTTATTTTTTTTCGGACTTAACCATAAGGGAAGCACCTAAGTCGGGAAAATATATAACGGAAGCTGCTTCCGTTATATATTTTTCCCAGCTTCCGTTATATATTTTTTCTGCTTCCGCTATATATTTTCCAGCTTCCGTTATATATTTTCCAGCTTCCGCTATATATTTTCCAGCTTCCGTTATATATGCTATGTTCTGATAAAGATTGGAGTGTTTCCATAAGTCACCACACAGAAATGCAGGCCCAAAGTCACCGGAGAAAGCCTAACTAGATAACGAAGAAAGCCTAACTAGAGAAACAAAGGGCAACGAGACGCCTCGAAACCCCCGACAGCAAAATCAGCAGCAGCTTCCGCACCAGCTGCAACTTCCGCAGTTTCAGCACCCGCAGCAGTTTCAGCACCAGCAGCAACTTCCGCATCAGCATCACCAGGCACAGAACCACCCGCAGCAGTTCCAGCACCAGCAGCAACTTCCGCATCAGCTTTACCAGGCACACAACGGAACGATGTTCCGGCGGACGTCCTTGCAGCAGGCCACTAAGGCCACACCCCCGAAACCACCATGCAGCGCGGTTCCATCCAAGAAGATCTGGGGAAGAGCCCTCTTTGAGCTGGCGAGGGCCAGGAAGGCGCACTTGAAGTGCACCGGTTCGCTGTCGTTGTCTGGGGGACCAGGGGTTACACTCCAGACGCTCCCCGGGTTTGCGTCTGCAATGGCACGCAAATAGGGCCGCACAAGCCCGTATTCGCGGGCGAATTCTTCCATTTCCACCCGCTGCGCCTTCTGCTGCAGGCGCTGCACTGCAGTATACGAGAGCGACGTCTCGTGGTCTGCCTGCAGCGTCTTTCGGGCAGAGGCTACCCCATGTGAGGTGCTAAGCAACGATGTGTGTTGCTTCCAAACGGCCCCCGTTACCCCGCGTGTCACACGCCACTTCTCCTCTGGAAGGCACGTGTGATTGCCTACGCTCACTACCTTGACCTGGTGCCCAGCCTCAATAGACTCTTTCTTCGCCATAACTGTCCAGCTAACAAGATGGAAAGGCAACGAGACGCATCTGGAAACCACCCGACAGCAAAATCAGCAGCAGCTTCCGCACCAGCTGCAACTTCCGCAGTTTCAGCACCCGCAGCAGTTTCAGCACCCGCAGCACCACCAGCCGCACCAGCACCAGCAGCAGCTTCAGCACCAGCAGCATTTTCAGCCCCAGACTGTACCAGCACAGTCCGTACTCCTACCCGGCGGGGTATTCGGGTTACTACAACCCAGTGCCCTCCTACGGTCCGGGTGCCATGGACGCACCATACAACCCGCATCCAGACGCACCGCGAGGCGCAGCCTCTGGGCACGTGCGAGCAGCACAGCATCAGGCCGGGCAGAAAGAGCAGCCCCACCAGCGGCCAGGGAGGTGCAGGCGCAGCATCGGGACGCACCACGAGCAGAAGAAGCAGCCCCACCACTGCAAGCACAGCATCGGGACGCACCGCAAGCAGAAGGAGCAGCCCCCCCAGATGCAGGGCAGCAGGTCGCAGCAGCGGAAGCAGAAGACGTGACGATGGGCGGGGTGAAAAGTGAGGATTGCTTCGCGAAGTGGGAAGACTGCAGGGGGGCTCTCCTCAGCCACGCGAGCAAAACAGGGAGATTCTTTAAGAAGGTCTTCTCTAGCGAAGTTCGAGGTCAGTGGAAGGTGAGGTGTTGTGATGCGGCGTGTTGTTCCTCTTTTGTTTCTCTATCTCCGGTGACTTTGGGCCTGCATTTCTGTGTGGTGACTTATGGAAACACTCCGATCTTTATCAGAACATAGCATATATAACGGAAGCTGGAAAATATATAGCGGAAGCTGGAAAATATATAACGGAAGCTGGAAAATATATACCGGAAGCTGGAAAATATATAACGAAAGCTGGAAAATATATAACGGAAGCTGGAAAATATATAACGGAAGCTGGAAAATATATAACGGAAGCTGGGAAAAATATATAACGGAAGCTGGAAAATATATAACGGAAGCAGAAAATATATAACGGAAGCAGAAAAATATATAACGGAAGCAGTTCCGATATATATTTTCCCGACTTAAGTGCTTCCGATAAGCTTAATCCTCTTTTTTTTTTTTTTCCGGCCAAGTCCGGTTTGCAGATTTAGACCGTCGGTCTAAATCTGCAACAGAAACTAATCCCCTGAAAATGTGAGGATTTGCCTCACAATTGAAACTGACGCTAACCCTATGAGCGTGGGGGTTACCCCACGTAAGACCCCCCATATAAATCACTGTTTGAGGTGCGCAAAAGACCCCCTGTACTATCCTATGCCCCGGGGGGGGGGGGGGGGGGGGGGGGGAAGGGGGGGATCCCGCTTTTTTTAAAGGCGGGGGACAAGTATGTTACGTGAAGGAATTAATTATTTTTCAAAGATTTTACGGTCTTCACGAATTAGAAATTGAGTAACTACGGATGGGAGTGTACACGGGGGGGACGTATAGTTGTAAGTGCGTACTTCGAGAATTAGGCCTTGCGTGGGTACACGTAGCTGCCTAGTTTACCTTGCAAAGTGTCATAAGTACCGATTGACCGCAATGCTGCGGTCAATGACCGCAGCATTGCGGTCAACATTATTGCGGTCAGCGTGGTGCGTTCATTGACCGCACCAGCCCTTGACCGGTCCACCGTGTAGGTACATGTATGTAAGCCTATTCATAGGAAAGGAAAAGACAGACCTGATCAGTTCCGTCGGTGAATAACACAAGGTATGGCTGCTGCCTCCAGGTGAAACTACCCACCTCAGCGCGAAGAATGCTCTCTGCTTCCACCACAGCACCGTACAAGTTTGTGGAACTGTCCCTGCAGAAATTCAAGCCGTCACATCCCCACGCTGTGAGCGTCTGTGTGTTTCTTTGTTGATATAGCTTGCACTTAAGCAAAGGAAAGCAGCGTCTAGGAACACATGTGCTGCAGCAACATTTGACAGCATGACCCTTTTTCGCATCCCTTCTGCATCAGTTTGGATTTGTAGCGCCAAGACTTGATTACGCACAGACGGGTTTCCGAGTTCGCCATACTTTTGGGATATTTGATGGCGAATTCCAAAATTAGGCCCAAAACAAGATCTTTACTAGTGGTGTGGTCGGTGAGCCAGTTCCCCGTAGTTCCCCCGTAGGTCAATATAGGGGGGGTCAGAAGCCCCCTTATTTAGGGAACAAAAAAGGGCCATTTCTCTCACTCCTCAGTAAGGGTGTTTTAAAGCCACATGCGCATAAAAACCAGTCTGGAGGTGCCCGGAACTGTGCCAAACACGTGATTTGGCCTGTTCGAGCTCCACAAACACCTTTGAAACAAGAAGAAATGCCCGTTTTTCAATTTTTTGGGTTGTGCCCCCGTGTGGTACCAAAGGGGGGCCGTGTGGTACTACCTTCGGTCACCCTCATCCTTGCCGACGTATTTGCCAAGTTTGCGAGCATGCTTTCCGCAGCTTCTCGAAGCAGTGCAGCACCATCCCCGTTGAAGTAACGCAGAGCTTGCTCTGCGCCCATTGAGGCTTCCCAATCTTCTCAAAAAGCCAACCTGGAAACTTACTCCGCACTGGCGATGACTTCGTTATCCAGCCTCTCACAACGGGAGCAGCATGCTTCAAGCACAGGAAGTTCATCTTTATGGTCATCGTCATCTACCTTCAGCAAAACGAGGGCAGCTCTGAACCCGTGTAACATACGGTTGCTACGACAAGTTTAAATATGGTGGCAATCCACTTACTGGATGGTTCTGCCGTTTGAATCTGGGATGTGGATTCATGAGTTTCCTCTGATTTGCCAGACGTTTGCCAAACGTCAACAGGGGAACCCGCACGCAATCAGAGACTGTGCTTGTTCCGGCCTTCATACGGAGAGATTTGCGATCATGGATCGATTCTGTCGATGAAAACAGAAAGTTTACGCGTCCACGAACCGCCCGTACGCGGTCTACGACGCTTCCTTGCTGGGGTGGGGTGCTGTCCTGGTCGACCGGCAGACAGCAGAGCTGACCGTGTTGGGTGGCACGTGGACCGAGCAGGAAACTCGGCACCACATAAACACCCTTGAAGCACTGGCTCTGAAGAGAGCCGTAGATGCGCTACCCAGTTGTGCTGACCCCTTCCTCCGGTCGGCTCGTGCATCTCCATCTGAAAACAAAGGGTGAAACCAAAGGGTGAGTTAAAGTTCGCTTGAAATACCGGGGTTTTAGGGTCTCCGTGTGACCGTTCATGAATGGGTTCTCTTAGAGCAAGAAAGGGCTTTATGGTTACGGATTGTATATTTAGTGCATGCTTTCGTTATGGGTTATGAAAGCGTCGTTGCTTGAAGTTTAAAGGTAAGTGCGGGTGCTTGGGACGGCGTGATGTTGTGAGCAAGATAAACGTCTAGTGTGGGGATCGCAGCTGCTGTCGTGCTTGTAAAGCTTGTTGCCAGACTCGGCGAAAGCGGAGGTGGCGGGTGTTGTAGCGTAGTGTTAGAAAGATCAGTCAGTTGGATGTTTGAGAACTGCTGGCTAAACGGGCTGTCTTGGTGTAGCAGGTCCACAAGCTTCGGCAGTGTTTCTTTGAAAAAATTTCTAACTACTTTTCTGACCAATGCGTTCCACGTCTGAAGGGTCCTTGCGTTAAGTTCGCGCCTTCTGTGGGTATACAGACTTGATCACGACTTTTGGAAACGAAGCTTACTCTTGAGATCCGGTGTGGAGGGCCATTGTTACCTGACAAAACCCACTCATGCAGCCTGAGTTCAGCCCCGCGCATCTACGCTCACAAGGCAACCCGTGATCACTTCGGTGTGAGGGATCAGTCCTGACCGAGCCTATTGCCTGCCGGGCGCCTGCTCCGTTGCGGTGTTTTGAAAACTAGGTAACTTTGTGCTCAGCGGTCCTACGAATCATGTTCCACGTCCTGCGATTCGTACTTTCAAACTTAATGCGCATGAATCATGTTCTACCTCCTGTGATTCGTGTGACTTTTAACCATCTTGTCATTTCGCCCCCACTCCTTCCTACAGCAGGACAGGTCCTGCTCTGTGGGCAACCAATGTTTTCCCACTCAGGCTGGTAGAACTGGTCATCCTGTCCAGGCGTCCAGACTGGTGGGACTGGTGTGTGGGCCTTTGAAGCGTGGATGATGCCTCTCGCGCTGCTCCCCTTGAGGTTCCTGGCTCATGCCAAAGCGCCGCCGCCCGGGTTAAGGGGTTGCGGCATCAGGCGTGGGCCAGGGCCAGGGAGACTGTTCGGAGGGGTCACCACCCACCGTTCGCGGGCTTCGTTACTTCACTGCCCCCGGCTCTCCCCGGCCTTCGTCATCCCGGGGGAGGGTTTCACGGCCATCCCCCCCCGCGTGGGGAATGGACTGGTGCTGTGCCGCGGGTCCTTCCGTGCGTCCTCGCGACGTCGCCGCTGTCGATGTCGCTGCCGCTGTTGCTGCCGCTGCAGCCGCTGTCGGGCGGTTGGTTGACGATCCCGGTCTGCACCCCGCCCGTTGCGCGTCGGCTTTCTTCTTCTCGGCGTTCGCTAGGACGTCCCAAAGGTGGCGGCTGCCGCCGCCGCGTGCGCGACGGTGCGTCGCCCGGTCGTGTCTTGCCCGTGCCTTCCACTTCTCGCCGCTGTGTTGCCACCCCCGTGGGTAATGGGCCTGGGGTCGGAAGCTGCCGGTCAGGACACCCGCCTTCTCCCAGTGGCCGCCCTGGTCGCCCCGTCCTTTGTTCGCCATCTTTTTGGGCACGTGCCGTACGGCGGCGACTTCGAACGCCCGCATCACCGCTTCGAAGGCCTCCCGGTTGTTGATCTGCGGCCGTTTGTTGAGGCCCTGGAGGATGGGTCCCCCGAGGCTGGTGAGGTGGTTGACGCGCATCTCGAGGGCCGGGTGGACGGCTTTCACGCGCGCAATCTTGCCCAACCTGCTCAGCGCGGTCCTCATCGCCCACCCTTTCGCGGTCGCCGAGTCGCTGTAGGCCTGTGCCGCCTGTCGATGTGCGGTGTCCATGGCGCGGTTGGACAGTTCGTCCGCATCCTTGTTGAGCTCGCGAGGAATGTGCACCGGCTCGATCGTCGTCCGTCGGTCGTGCAGCTTCGCCAACAGGTTCTGCGCCTGGTCGTAGTTTCGCCGGAGTGTTTCGTTGCACGTCTTCGTGCCCTTTATCTGACCAATGACCAGTTCGCTGTCGCCCTTAACGACGATGGTGCGGGGTGTCGGCGGCACGGGGTCCCGCAGCAACCTCGCCAGACTGGTGGGACTGGTGTGGTCAAGCTGTCCAGGCTGGTGGACTGTGCTGGTCAAGTGCTATGAGGGAATTAAATTTGTCTTGCTGCTGGCTACAGGGCTTACGCTCCGTTTTCGGTCTCAGAGAAAATACGTGGTCCACGTGTGGACGCGTAAAGTTCGGGGGGGAAAACAACCTTTCCCTATGTGCGGCGGGCAAAAAAATAGCGCCACTACGGACTTGGCTGTGCAACACTTGGCGGCCTTGGTCGTTGGTGGCACTCCTCGGCCGACCGAAAGCAAGACTTTTCCGAGCGGCTTTGGCAGATCGTGGTGTGACCTTGCGACGATGACTTGTGTGGCTTGAGCGCCAAGCCCCAAGGTGCGCCAAGCCTTGATGCTTTAGTTTGGGAAACGGTAGCCACTTGACCCTGGCAGTACCGCCGAACACGTGAAGCTTGGCTCCCGTGTAGCAGGCTTTCCCTGGTCGCGGGTGTCTCTGCATTGGGTCTAACAGGGGGGGTGTGACACAGGAAGCGGAAGAGGGGGCAAGAGGAAGGGCAGCAGGTGGTGGACTCGGCAACCGCGAAGTCGTACGCGATGAAGAGCACGATGAGGCTGACGAGTATTGTGCAGACGCCGATTCAGCCGGCACTTGAGATGCACGTCGACCTGACGTCTCTCCGAGGCGGGAACATGGCCGGTCTCAACAAAAAGCCATAAATGGCGAGCCAGCAGGCTCGCCATTTAGCTTGGCCGCGAGCAGATGAACCCCCTTCGATTCGATGGTCGGCTTAGCTGACATACCACCACTGGAGTCACCTGCCTGAGTCTTCTCCTTTCGGTCGAGCGGGCCTTTCCTGGGCCTGTGTCAGACCGACTGGGTCGCCGGTGAGCCCTTCCTGGGCCCCTGTTCAACGCTGGACTTCCCTGCATGTGGACCTACCTGTGGGTCCACAGGTGGAAGGTGTGGATTTACATGTGGATCCACATGTGGAATAACACGTGGAGAAAAAAAAACCGAAAAAAATTAACGTGTGGAAATCCACACGTTCCACGTGGAGCGTAAGCCCTGGCTGGCTATAAGGGAATTAAATTTGTTTTGCTGGCTGTAAGGGAATGAAATTGTTTTCGCTGGCTGTTAGGGAATTAAATTGGGCTATTGCAGTTATTACACTGCCAAATTCTCAATTCGACTTAATAATTATTCATGGATTTACAAAGATCTTTGCATTTTTCCACATGTTTTTCAAAATTAACTACTTCTTTTTTACATCTTTGTGTAAAAAAAGAAAAAAGAAAGATCTTGAAATTTTGTAAAAAATAGTGACTGTGCGTTGTCCTTGTGAGTGGGGGTGTGTGGTCCTTTTTGAGGTGAATTGCGCCTGTCGTTGCCTCTCCCTGAGGTTGCAGCCTAAGGAAACCAGCTGTGAGACAAAACTCGGCGCCAGTCTCGTCGGATTGCACCAGAAAAGAACTTCACGGGTTACAAAACACCCGCCCAACGAGACACGCGCCCAAGAACGTGCACGGCCACCGTAGCACCCGGAATCCTTTTTCGGTTCTGGTGGACTATAACCTAGTCCAGTTTCACAAACGGGCAAGTTTGTCTGCTACCTCCGATGCAGTGTCACTCCACTTCTTTGTGACTAAAGCACGTGTCAGAGCATCCTGCAGACACTGCTTCTTACCCCTTCGCATATACATGCGATGGGTTTTGCCATAAAAGAGCTTTGCGGCCTCCGGCATCTCATCGAGGTTACGGTCCTCAAGATTCATCGGGCCTGCACGAGCCTCAGGCTCGTGATCGGGCTCCGGGTCGCGACGAAATCTGTTGTTGCCACGGAGCCAGCGGATTTCGAATCAGTGCGTCGGAATCAGTGGAATCGGACATTCCGAGACGAGGATATGCTAATAGCTCTGTCGAGCCAACCCCACTTTTTAGGGGGTCGGGCGGGGACACTTTCTTAGCCTACCGTCGTACGCGTTTTTCTAGTAGTCCATTTCCCCCGCTCCGGGTTTTTCTCGATCCGTGACGCGGCACCGGGTATTTGCCGCACAATTCAGGCCTGAAGGCCCGGGTTCGAACCCGGCCGAGGACACCCGGGCGAGGCACTTTTCCGGTCGAAAATGATTTTCGGGGGTTGTTGGTTTTCGGGGTCTATCATGCCCGAAATTTGCGTTTTTTGCAGAGTTTCTCAAAAACTCGCGGTATTTGGGTCCCTTTGGGTAACGTGAGTCAGTCTACCAGAACTGAGCATCGCCCGAACTTTGCTTCACCAGAAGTTAGCTTCGCCCGAACTTTGCTTTTGCATCACCACAACTTAGCAACTTGGTTTCGCCCGAACTTTGCTGCTTTCCGAACTTTACAAACCCCGTAAATCATTGTCGACCGGAAAAGTGCCTCGCCCGGGTTCGAACCCGGGACCTCCCCTCCAGCCGTGAAGGCTTGCGCTGTTCACTCTGCCATCACGGTGTCATTTCCAGGGGGAAAACTTCCTGTTATGGAGACCGTTGAAATGACGCTATAAAAAGTGCCCCGGAGTTTCAAGCGAACTTTCACTCTAAAAAGTGCTGCGCTTTGCGCGTAGAGGCAGCAGTTTGGGTTTCGGGGTCTAATGTGTCCGACATTTGCGTTTTTTTGCCGAGTTTCTCAATATCTCGTGGCTTTTGGGTCCCCTTGGGTAATTTGAGTCAGTCTACCAGATTCTGGTCCAGAACTTGGCATCGCCCGAACTTTGCTTCGCCCGAACTTTACGGTTTCCCGAACTTTAACTGCTGCCTTTAGTCTCGCCTTACCGGCGCACATGTACTTTTTCTCCTGTGGTGTTTACGCAGTTGCATCATTCCATCCGAGCGTTCTGTCTGTTCATTACTACCCTGAGCAACGCACTGTGCACATAGTCGGTGTCTACGTAACAGCAGATGGGTTGATTAAGATGGAGAACGGGCGAGAATGCCATCCATCTTAAACACGGGATTAGGTACCCCCGTGTAAGGCGACTACATTGTAGTCTACAGTGCCCCCGTGTTTAAGATGGATACCCCCCTTGATTAAGATGGATACCGCCAAAACCCGAATTATTCATCCATCTTATGGACGGGGGGGGGGACCACTTCCAAAACTAGAAACGAACCGATTCCAAAACTAGAAACGAACCGGTCCAAAACTAAAACGAGATTGTCGAAATTCCAAGGGAATCGTGTCAAAAATCGACCTCGACCACCAGAAACGAACCTTTCCAAAACTAGAAACGAACCTTCCAAAACTAGAAACGAATCTTCCAAAACTAAGAACGAGATCGGACCGAAGTTCCAAAGGCAATCGTGTCCAAAAATCGGACTTCGACCACCAGAAGCGAACCTTTCCAAAACTAGAAACGAACCTTCCAAAACTAGAAGCGAACCTGCGAAGAGGGTCAACAGAGTTCCCCCCCAAAAAAAGACGCCAGATACGCAAACTCTTTCGAACGCTGCACACGGGTATCCTTCAAGTGACCTCTAACAATCATATTGCATACGGCGTATCCGGATCTGAAAGCCGAAGACTTTGTAACACTTTGCCGCAACCGAAGTCGCGAACCGGGTTCGGCTTGCACTGCAAAAGCAGCATAATTGTGTCTTGCGGAAATCCGCCACCCGCCATTCGGCTAGATATTGCAAGAACACAATTGCGAAGCGTACTACAAACGGATAGTGTTACAAAGGCGAACGAATCATGCGAGAACCTATGGAGGGGCCCCTCGACAGCTTTCAGAACACGGCATAGTAAGTCAAGAGTCGGATAAGCGTGTTCACATTCTACTCCCGTTTGATCTGCATTTTCCACCTTGCCCCCCTTTCTTTGATCTGCTGTGTGTATTTGCGGACAATTTTATGTCATCCGGTTCTCGTGTATGTTCATACTTGTTGCGGGTATGCGGGTTCGGGTATGCGGGTTTGCGGGTTTGGGTACGCGGGTATGCGGGTTTGGGTTTGCGGGTTTGCAGGTTTGGGTATGCGGGTTTGCGGGAACGGGTATGCGGGTTTGCGGGAACGGGTATGCGGGTTTGCGGGAACGGGTATGCGGGTTCGGGTATGCGGGTTTGCGGGTTTGGGTATGCGGGTTTGCGGGTTCGGGTTTGCGGGTATGCGGGTTTGCGGGTTTGGGTACGGGTATGCGGGTTTGCGTATGCGGGTTTGGGTTTGCGGGTTTGCGGGTTCGGGTATGCGGGTTTGCGGGAACGGGTATGCAGTTGCGAGTATGCGGTTTTGCGGGTTTGGGTACGCGGGAATACGGGTTTGGGTTTGGGTTTGTTGCCGGTTCGGATATGCGGGTTTGCGGAACGGATATGCGGGTTCGCGGGTTTGCGGGTTTGCGGGTTTGCGGATTAAATTGGTTTCTGTTTTTAAACTCGATTCTCGAGTGTGCACGTACAGTGTCCTGCCGCGCTCCAGAAAAAAATCCACCCCCCCGGAAAGTACTTTCCACCCCGAAAATCCCGAAAGTACTTTCCACCCCCCCAAAGTACTTTCCACCCCCCGAAAGTACTTTCCACCCCCCGAAAGTACTTTCCACCCCCCGAAAGTACTTTCCACCCCCCGACGAAACGTTTCCACCCCCCGATAAGTACTTTCCACCCCCCGATAAATACTTTCCGCCCCCCGACAAAAAAATTCCACCCCCCGACAAGTACTTTCCACCCCCCGAAAAATACTTTCCACCCCCCGACAAAAATTTCCACCCCCCGAAAAGTACTTTCCACCCCCCGACAACAATTTCCACCCCCCGACATCGATTTATACCCCCCGATTTATACTCTAAACCCCCTACACGATATTATTTACTTATTTATTCATAGATGGCCGGTTGATAACGTTATATAACGTTATATAACGTTATAACGGTCATAACGTTATATAACGTTATATAACGGTCGAAAACGCAAAATAACGGAAAAAATAACGCAAATAACGGTTTTTGGGAATTTTCAGATTTTGGCCATTTTTTGCCGATTTTTCCAGATTTCGGCCAGTTTTACCCTTATTCCAGATTTCTGGCCATATTTGGTGGGTTTTGGCCATTTTTGCCGATTTTCTCAGATTTTGGCCTATTTTGGTAGTACCTTCGACCTCCGTTTTTTAGCAGACGGTGCTTGACTGGAACGTTCACAGGAGGGGTCTTCTTCACAGATCTTTGAGCACTGAGGGTCAAACACTACCGGATTTGCCTCAAAACGAGCTGAAAACGCGCGATTTCACTCGCCACAGGGAGAAAAAAAAATTTTGCGAGGGGTCTCCCCTACAGATTTCTCCCTACAACGGTATCATGCGACGAAAATAACGTTATAATAACGTTATATAACGTTATATAACGTTATATAACGTTATTATAACGTTATAACGGTCAAATAACGTTATTTTTCGACCAAAAATGGCAAATAACGGTTTTATAACGGTCAATAACGGTTTTTCTGGATTTAGGGGGGGGGTAACAAATAACTCCGGGAATAACGTTATATAACGTTATATAACGTTATATAACGGCCATCTATGTTTATTAGTAAATAATACACGGGAAAGCAAATAATAAACGAATCGATTTATGAAGCAAATAATAAACGAACTGTAAATTCGGCCGGATATTATTTGCTAACCACCCGCAAGGACCCTTCAACACACATGGACACACTCAAGAAAGAAAACGATGGCGCAGGCCAACGTGGAGGCCGAGATGGAGGAGGTGGTGGTTCTGGAGCAGGACGACAGCGACTACGTCAGCTCCGTGAACAGTGACGGGTCGGAGGCCGGGGACGCACTGTCACTCGACGACACAGAGGTCGCTGCTGCTGCGATCCAAGACGAAGGTGCAGCGCCAGAGGAACGCGAAGATGAGAACGAGATGGACGACGAGGGAAGCGAAGCTGCCGAGAAAGAAGAGTCTAATGAAGCCGACGATGCCGATGCAGAAGAGGAACCCGCTGTTCCCCCTGCCAAAAAGGCCCGGTTGGAGGCTGTGCGGAGCGGGAGAAACGGAGCCCGTCGTGACTTTACTTTCAAGTCCAAAACAAAGCTTGTGAACAAATTGGACACTCTCAGGGCTGAGCTGTCAACAGCGAATGCCGCGCTGGCTGAATCAAAGAGGAAAACCCCCAGAGCCTTGAATGGCCTCATTATGAAGCAGCTGAGGGAGTGGGCCTCAACCACTATCGACAGCGGGGCCACACGAGTGCACAACATGGCGCAGGTGGAAAACTTCCGCGACCAGCTGGCCCGGGTGAAGGAGGCGAATCAGAGAGTGTCCGGCAGGCGGGTCCGCAAGGGGGTTTCGCGGTTCACTCTGCTGGAGGCGGCATCCTTTTATTTCTGAAATCAAGCATTCCATTTTCAATCAGCTTTCTCCTTTCGCTTGGTTGTCTCAGTGTTCTGCGCCTCAGATGGTAAGGACCTCGTATCTTGGAACGCTCCAAATATTAAATAAAATAAGTAAATGCCGTCTTCGGAAAAATATTGGATAGGAAAATATTTGGATAGGACAAATATTTGGATAGGAAATATTTTGGATAAAACGGCCTTCCGCGGAACATTTGGATATTTTTCCGGAAATTTTGTTTTGAATTTATGTCTCCTCTGAGTGCCCGCACAGCAGTAGCTGCTTTACCCGGACGGGATTTTCTGTTCGGCTCTCTTGATGTACACCCCGGACTCCCACTCCGGATTGCGGGGTAGTAGTTTTGCGGTCATTTGTGCGGTCGGCCTCACTCCTCGATGCGGGAGTGGGACCTCCTCAATGCGGGAGTGGCCACTCCCGCACTTTTTCACTCCCGCATTGACTTAGTATATGGCTGCTGAAGTCCGGGGTGCAAGAAATGGTCAAATAAGAAGGCTACGCATCAGTGCCATGCAGCACAAAACGAACCAGGGATATCAATCAGATATACCGCACGAGCAACACCGCAGAACGCACCGCAGAAAAGCGCGGGAGTACAGCTCGTGGGAGGAAAGAGACCTTGAAATAGGTGAGCTTGTTGCCGTCTAGGACTCACGGGAGAGATGCAGAAGTGGAACAGCATGCCAGGCAAAAAGAAGGTTTCGCGTGCAACGACCACTCGCGCTCGTACGCTGTACGGGAAAAACTAACTCCATTGCGCACGCTCTAGGCGGAAGTCGGAGTGAACCGATCGACGTTGACGAACAAAAGGCCAAGAGAGGCCGTCTATTGTCATTAAGAAAAAAGGATACCGTGATCCTTTTAGAACTGATCGAGCGAAAAATGAACGAACGGGGCCGCTGTCACTTACTCGCTCGTGAGCGTGCTTGCGCGCGCGACCGTCACCCGAACTACTGGGTTGCCATGTAATCTCAGAACTTAGCACAGAATGGGCTCGGAAGTGGTGTCGGAAGCACAACTACGTACAGACGACGAAGACAAGCAGAGTACTGGATGAAACCCAGACGGAACAAAAGAAATGGTAATCGTGGTAAACGTGGAAAGAAGAGATGCGGCCAGTTGTTCATCCTGCTTTAATGGAGTAACGATGTCCGACAAAGCTGCGTCTTGAACTGCGACCATGCTGCGGCGCATTTCATGCCATGCGACACTCGCCCCGAAAGGTACTCGTGATGTGCACATTGACTATGGGCGACAAGCAAAGCGTTGCTGTTGTGACTGGTGGGGCTGCGGACGGGACACCCATCCCCGTAGTACCAAGTGATCTTTGCGGGGAAAACGAGCCGGATCATTCCCCAGGTCGCAGACACGAAGGGGTTCCACTTGACCTCGACCGCGAATAAATGGGCCAACACCGCGACAACAAAGCAGTACATCGACTGGTGGGCGAAGATGGTGAGGGCGCAAGAAACGGTTCCATCAGCAAGCGCTTTTCCTTCTGCGAATCGAACCATCAGCGTCCCCGTTGCTTCCTAGTACCGGCCGCGAACCGAGACCCAGACCCGCTGTGTCGGAGCGTCCAAAGCGCTCTCAGCCTAGGATTCCGTGGCTCATGAGGCGCGGGGGGAAACCAGAATTAGGGGGCGGGGGAATACGTTCTGGACTTAACAACCGGAAAATCGCCTTGAACTTTGATCGGACCGGAAAAATATTTGGATAGGAAAAATGTTTGGATAGGGGGTGTCCAATTTGTTCACAAGCTTTGTTTTGGACTTGAAAGTAAAGTCACGACGGGCTCCGTTTCTCCCGCTCCGCACAGCCTCCAACCGGGCCTTTTTGGCAGGGGGAACAGCGGGTTCCTCTTCTGCATCGGCATCGTCGGCTTCATTAGACTCTTCTTTCTCGGCAGCTTCGCTTCCCTCGTCGTCCATCTCGTTCTCATCTTCGCGTTCCTCTGGCGCTGCACCTTCGTCTTGGATCGCAGCAGCAGCGACCTCTGTGTCGTCGAGTGACAGTGCGTCCCCGGCCTCCGACCCGTCACTGTTCACGGAGCTGACGTAGTCGCTGTCGTCCTGCTCCAGAACCACCACCTCCTCCATCTCGGCCTCCACGTTGGCCTGCGCCATCGTTTTCTTTCTTGAGTGTGTCCATGTGTGTTGAAGGGTCCTTGCGGGTGGTTAGCAAATAATATCCGGCCGAATTTACAGTTCGTTTATTATTTGCTTCATAAATCGATTCGTTTATTATTTGCTTTCCCGTGTATTATTTACTAATAAATAAGTAAATAATATACGTGTAGGGGGTTTAGAGTATAAATCGGGGGGTATAGAGTATAAATCGGGGGGTATAAATCGATGTCGGGGGGTGGAAATTGTTGTCGGGGGGTGGAAAGTACTTTTCGGGGGGTACTTTTCGGGGGGTGGAAAGTACTTTTCGGGGGGTGGAAAGTATTTGTCGGGGGGTGGAAAGTACTTGTCGGGGGGTGGAAAGTTTTGTCGGGGGGCGGAAAGTTTTATCGGGGGGTGGAAAGTACTTATCGGGGGGTGGAAAGTACTCGGGGGGTGGAAAGTACTTTCGGGGGGTGGAAAGTACTTTCGGGGGGTGGAAAGTACTTTCGGGGGGTGGAAAGTACTTTCCGGGGGGGTGGATTTTTTTCTGGAGCGCGGCAGGACACTGTACGTGCACACTCGAGAATCGAGTTTAAAAACAGAAACCAATTTAATCCGCAAACCCGCAAACCCGCGAACCCGCATATCCGTTCCGCAAACCCGCATATCCGAACCGGCAACAAACCCAAACCCAAACCCGTATTCCCGCGTACCCAAACCCGCAAAACCGCATACTCGCAACTGCATACCCGTTCCCGCAAACCCGCATACCCGAGCCTGCAAACCCGCAAACCCAAACCCGCATACCCAAACCCGCATACCCGCGTACCCAAACCCGCAAACCCGCATACCCGAACCCGCATACCCGTTCCCGCAAACCCGAAATCGCAAACCCGCAACCCGCACCCGCAAACCCGCATACCCGTTCCCGCAAACCCGCATACCCGTTCCCGCAAACCCGCATACCCAAACCTGCAAACCCGCAAACCCAAACCCGCATACCCGCGTACCCAAACCCGCAAACCCGCATACCCGAACCCGCATACCCGCAACAAGTATGAACATACACGAGAACCGGATGACATAAAATTGTCCGCAAGTACACACAGCAGATCAAAGAAAGGGGGGCAAGGTGGAAAATGCAGATCAAACGGGAGTAGAATGTGAACACGCTTATCCGACTCTTGACTTACTATGCCGTGTTCTGAAAGCTGTCGAGGGGCCCCTCCATAGGTTCTCGCATGATTCGTTCGCCTTTGTAACACTATCCGTTTGTAGTACGCTTCGCAATTGTGTTCTTGCAATATCTAGCCGAATGGCGGGTGGCGGATTTCCGCGCTCGTGCGCAAGACACAATTATGCTGCTTTTGCAGTGCAAGCCGAACCCGGTTCGCGACTTCGGTTGCGGTAAAGTGTTACAAAGTCTTCGGCTTTCAGATCCGGATACGCCTTATGCAATATGATTGTTAGAGGTCACTTGAAGGATACCCGTGTGCAGCGTTCGAAAGAGTTTGCGTATCTGGCGTCTTTTTTGGGGGGGGAACTCTGTTGACCCTCTTCGCAGGTTCGTTTCTAGTCTTGGAAGGTTCGCTTCTAGTTTTGGAAGGTTCGTTTCTAGTTTTGGAAAGGTTCGCTTCTGGTGGTCGAAGTCCGATTTTTGGACACGATTGCCTTTGGAACTTCGGTCCGATCTCGTTCTTAGTTTTGGAAGATTCGTTTCTAGTTTTGGAAGGTTCGTTTCTAGTTTTGGAAAGGTTCGTTTCTGGTGGTCGAGGTCGATTTTTGACACGATTCCCTTATAATTTCGACCGATCTCGTTTTAGTTTTGGACCGGTTCGTTTCTAGTTTTGGAATCGGTTCGTTTCTAGTTTTGGAAGTGGTCCCCCCCCCGTCCATAAGATGGATGAATAATTCGGGTTTTGGCGGTATCCATCTTAATCAAGGGGGGTATCCATCTTAAACACGGGGGCACTGTAGACTACAATGTAGTCGCCTTACACGGGGGTACCTCATCCCGTGTTTAAGATGGATGGCATTCTCGCCCGTTCTCCATCTTAATCAAGGGGGTTTGGCTATCCATCTTATGCACGGGGGGGTAGGTATCGCACATAATTGGCGTGTGATAATATGCCGATAGTCCATAGTACTGTATTTGCCCAGGTTTTAAGCGTGCGATAATGCGAATGAAAATGCGATAATTGGCGCCAAAATCCCGAATGCGATAATGAGAATCGTTTGACCACTATGCCTGGGGGGTTGAGGGTAGTTTACAAACTCCCCTGAAACGACATACGGTGAGAACTACGTTCATGTTTGTCGTGAAGCCGATGATTTGCTGAATCCGTGTGCGGCCATCGAAGGCGTAGATGGCGACACTGTGTTGCACGGAGAGGGCTTGAAGCTCCTGGATGTATTTGAGGACTGCGTCTCGAAGCGCAGCGACACCACTTCCCGCGCGGATAGAACCGGAAGTGTCGAGGAGGATGAGACTGACCACGTCCGGAAAGCACATCACTCTCGGCTCAGCCTCGAAGATGTCAATCTTCTGAAACCCTGAAACTGCGTCGCCCTCATACACGGTGAAATCCGTCAAAGCCGAGCAGCTGCTCATACGGAGCCCTGGAAGCGGCCAGCCGTCGCTACACGTCGGCGTGAACTCCATCGAAATCCGCGAGTTATCAGCAACGCCGAACCGCGTGAACGGCTCTGTTGTTGGCGCAATGCCGCCGTGGTTCGAGCACGTGATGCGATCCGGGTCGGCGCAGGTGCCCTGCCTCTCGCAAAGGATTGGTCCCGGCCCAATAACGGAGGCATCCGGGTACGACAAACTATTCGTGCAGGGGCACCTGCAGTACCCGTCAACGGTAACAGGCAGCTGGCCAGCATCGCATTTGAATGCCTGATACTCGGGTCCTGGCTGAAAGGCGCACGAGAACGTTTCAGTGACGACACCGCCCAAGCACGAGTCGCACCCATTCGCGTCACAGTCAAAGGTGATGGTGTCGAAGCTATGTTCCCAGTGAGTTTTTGCTCCGAAGTGCGATATTTCGACGCGAATGGTGTGCACCCCGCGTCTCTTTGGAGAGCAGTAATCAAGGCGATAGCTCGATGCAGCCGCCGCTGAAATTGCTGTCGATAGGGAAGAAAACGTATTCTGCAAATCGATGGCGGAGTCCAAGATAAAAACACCCCCCGGAGCAAGCGCTTCCAACCGCGCGACATCAACACCCCTCCGGTAGTTACCCGCGCGCACCTCGCCTTGCAGTCCAACGGCAAAAATACCCGTTCCGTTCCTGCCTGCAGCTTGCGCCTCTGCGTCTGTGAACCACTGCGCCTGATCAGCCCCATCGGTGAAAGCTGCAATGTATGGCTGTCGTGCGACGCCATCAGCTGCAAACCCGTTGGCAGACATGTATCCCACAAGTACGCGATTTGCGTACACCACGGCGCCATTCAAATTCGTGGACGGGTCGGTGCAACGGTCGTTTCCGCAGTTCAACGCGTTGATCGCAGCAATTGCTGCTGAAGGCGAGCCAAAGTTTTGCAACAGGCGTACGTCGCGAGTCCCATCGAAAGTGTAGACGGCGACAACATGCGATGACACGTCCCCGCTCAGACCGTTGAGGTACCCGATGGCCATCTCCTTCAGCCTATCAAGAGCACCATACCCGCGTCGAATTGAATTGCTCATGTCAAGAAGCATAACCGACACAACATGCGCTGTGATGGGGATTCACTTGATTCGAATCGAGAATGTGAAGGGGGGCCAGGGCATTAGCTTCCAAATTCCGCAGCTGACGGAATTTGGAAATCCGGCCGGCTCAGTAGTAGTAGTATACCTGGTCCACGGATATTATGTACTGTACGGATATTACTAATTTTATTTAGGCATAGTTACGAAAGATTCTTCAAGATATGTAAAATTGAGCTGGAGTTTTATGTCAGCTAAATCCGACCAAAGCCTTCGTTGGCTTCGCAATCGACACAAACAGGTGTAATTCTCGTTTGGATCCAGCGATCGCTTTAGCGGAACTGACGTCGAAGCGAATACGAGGTGCCAGACGGGCAGCGTACGATGAGATCTGTCTGAAGCTGAGCGCAGTCAAGGAGGGAGCTGTAGCCCAGCGCGTGCAGCTCCTTCGCGGCCTTGACGAAGTCGGCCGGCTCCGTGTCCGTGTAGCCGGCCGCCCACGCCTCGAACACCAACATGGGTGCCAGACCCTTCCTCTCTGCGTCCAGGCTGTCCACCACGGCCCTGTAGGCCTCGGCGTGGGCCCCCGCGTCGAACCCGGGAACGAGCTCGAAAGCTTCGCAGAGGGGGTCCTGGTGGCCCATCCTCTCAACCTCCGACCTCCTTGACCAGCACTCGGGAATCGACATCTTATCACCTGTTGAACCCCGTGTTTTTTTTTTTTTTCGTTACTCCCTGCTTTTTCACCTCTTGCATCGCAGGCCATATGCGCGTTCGAGCGACCATCTCTTGCTACTGGCACCTACAAGCACCGCCGCCACAGAGTCATGCTTCTCGTCGCCGGGCACTCCACACTGCCTCTACGGCTCACATCCCCTCAATTCTACGGAACTCCGCATATCGCCGGATTATTACACTGTAGAGACGAAACTGCCTTCTCAGGGCACCTGCATGATGGGGTGCTTGTGCGCAAAAAGCGGGGGAAAAAAGGCATTCACTCGCTCGCGACCAGAGGGGAGGCATGAGCGATTCTCGAGTCTCTGCAACGCCCTCTGTTCCCTCGGATACGGTAGCACTTCCGACATCCGACTCGCCTCGTGAGGTATCCCCAAACCAGCAGGGGCGTCCTAGGTGCTCTTCACGAATGTTCTCGACACGGCTGTCATCCGACGTGCTTTTCTTGCGGGATTTATTCAACGCAGCAGGCGGGGCATCCGACGTGCTTTTTCTTGCGGGATTTATTCAACGCAGCAGGTGGGGCATCCGACGTGCTTTTTCTTGCGGGATTTATTCAACGCAGCAGGTGGGGCATCCGACGTGCTTTTTCTTGCGGGATTTATTCAACGCAGCAGGTGGGGCATCCGACGTGCTTTTTCTTGCGGGATTTATTCAACGCAGCAGGTGGGGCATCCGACGTGCTTTTTCTTGCGGGATTTATTCAACGCAGCAGGTGGGGCATCCGACGTGCTTTTTCTTGCGGGATTTATTCAACGCAGCAGGTGGGGCATCCGACGTGCTTTTTCTTGCGGGATTTATTCAACGCAGCAGGTGGGGCATCCGACGTGCTTTTTCTTGCGGGATTTATTCAACGCAGCAGGTGGGACATCCGACGTGCTTTTTCTTGCGGGATTTATTCAACGCAGCAGGTGGGGCATCCGACGTGCTTTATGTGTAGCAATCTCACACGCAGCAGGTGGGGCATCGCCTAACGTTCCCAGGCGGACGGAAGGCGCGGCAAATTTGCCGGCCAAGTGTCCCCCGAGGCTGCGGACCGCGGCAAAGAAGTGGCTTCGCCAGCAGGAGTCGGTGGAGGGCGAGACTGCTAGGAGGCGGAAGGAGGAGGCCGCTCTTCGCCCGGCTCAGCTGCCCAGGAGAATCCGACGTCGACACGCAGCTGGAG
Organism: Diplonema papillatum; assembly: GCA_030068145.1. Classification (NCBI taxonomy): domain Eukaryota; phylum Euglenozoa; class Diplonemea; order Diplonemida; family Diplonemidae; genus Diplonema; species Diplonema papillatum. The sequence goes on from JAPJBO010000678.1 coordinate 64,666, forward strand.
CTTTTCGGGTTGTCGAGTCTGCCGGACTTCCTGAAGCCCACATACGCGCAGCTGAATGCGTTTCAGAAGAGAGGGGAGGAAGTCCCTGATCTCCTTCTTCCGTTTGTGGACGTTTCGCGCCCCCCGTTCTCGCAGGAGGGCTGGACGCATGGTGGTGAGACGGAAGAGAAGGGGTTCGTGCTGTCCGAAGCGGGGGTTCTGCAGAGAAAGGAGGCGAGGGGTCGCGAGGATGCTCCAATATCCCACCTTGCGGTTTCGCTGCAGAGACTCTTGGTAGCGGCCGCCCTAACGGGTGCACTGGGCCCCAGCCCTCTCGTCTTCGTCTTCGCGTATCCCGCTGTCGTCACCAACATCGCCTGCAGATACCGGCTGCAAGTTGCGAAGGAGTATGACAGGAGGATGCGCGGGGTCCAACTCGCCAGTGCTAAGAGGCCGAGGCAAGGGGAACAGCTGGCCGCCGGTGTGGTCCGGGACTTGACGCAGGAGGATGCTGGCGTCCTGATAGGGATTCAGTCCTTCGCCCTGGAAAGGCAGCAGGACCGTCCGAGACAGGATCCCTACAGGTACGGGCAAGAGCCCCGCCAAGCGCAGGACGCGGGTAAGGCCCTCGTGGTTAGTCGCAGGCAGAGAGCCGTCGGCGCCGGCAGGGTGCAGCAGGCAGACCAGCCCAGAAGGGGGCGTGAAGCGCAGCACGGCGGCCCGCCGACGAAGAGGGCCAGGGCGGACCCTGGGAAGTGACTTCCCGCGCCGAGCACCCTTCCCTCCCCCCCCCCCAGCTCGCCAGCCGGAGGACCGAAAGGCTCGTCCCCCGTGGAAGGAACGGATATGAAGGTGACGTTTTTTCTTTCCTCCCTCGATGCAGAGCCTCCCTCGCCGGCAGTCGCCAACCTGGAGCCGGAGCTGACGGCGGCCATAACCTTCACCGCCTCGAGCACTTTGAAAGAATGTCAGCAGTACCGGTCGGCTTTTCTTCTGAAGTGGAGGAAGCGAGCCGAGGATCTACGACGAGAGCCGAAGGGACCTTGTAACGTGCGGCTCCTGGAGGAGATGCTTCGGGATACGGGTATCGAGGGCATGGGGAGCCTGGTAGCGCACCTGAGGAACGGCTTTCCTATGTCTGGAGTTCTAGCTTACGACGCCATCTACGAGAGGGGCCCCGTCTCGACGCCGGAACTCTCGATAGCGGAGCTCCTTGGGCGTCAGCAGGAGGTCCTCGCTAGGACGAAGGGGGCCATCAGCCTGGACTCGAGAGAGAACAGGTCGGCCATATGGAAATCGGTGTTGAAGGACGTTAAGGCTGGCCACATGAAGGAGTTGTCGATTCCATTGCCGCGCAACTCTGTTTTTCTTCGTAGGTTCATAGTTAACGATGAAGGAGAAACTCTCTTTCGGTGAATCAGCGAGCGTGGTTCACTACAACGCGTTCGCGAAGACGCTGGTGAGGATTGTTCGAGTCGGCATGAGGGTGCCGCTGATGCAGTACTTCGACGACTTCGCTTGTCCTGACCTACATGAGGACGAGAGCCTGCTCGGGGATCTGCTAGAGTTGCTAGAGACCATCCTGGGGACAGCGTTCAACGAGGAGAAGACGGCGCGGAGCAACTGTTTCCGCCACCTTGGCCTTATGTTCAGCATGAGCTCCGGGGGTGTAAACGTCTTCCTCTCTGAACCGAGGAAGGAGAAACTGAGGTGCCTACTGCAACAGTTCCTCGGTAGCAACTCGCTGTCTCCGGGTGAGGCATCGTCCCTGGCCGGTAAGCTGAACTTCGCCACGGCCGCTCTGTATGGAAAGGTAGGAAGGATTATGCTGCAACCGATCTACAGGCGCTCGGATGCCAGGTCCACCCGGCTGGGGTTTCCGCTGAACGGTGACCTGCGGAGGGCCCTCCTGTGGTGGTTCGAGCTCCTCGACGACCCTCACCTGAACTTCAACAAATTCATTCCTGCCGCCACTCTTCTATCAGGGGTCCCAGAGAGGCGATACGTTTTACACACCGACGCGTGTCCCAAGGGCCTAGGTGCCATTCTTGCGACGATGATGGGGGACACGCTTGTGGGTGTCGAGTTCTTCAGCTGTCCTGTCCCGGTAGAGTTTGAGAAGGTGGGCATCCACATTCTTGAGTTTGCGGCGGTCACGGTGTCCATGTTGCACTGGTTTGAGGGAGTGCAAGACTTCGTGCTAGCGGCCTGGATCGACAACAACGTGGCGCTGCAGAGTATCCTGCAGGGTAGCTCCAGGTCCGCCGAACTCTTCGAGCCGGTGCACTGGTTGTGGGGGTTCTTGGCCAGGGCAAGGGCCACGGCTCGTTTCGAAAGGGTGCCTGGAGAGCAGAATCTCTCCGACCTGCCTAGTCGCCTGAGGTTGGAGTGGGCAGACCAGCCAATACGAGGGGTCAATCCCAGCAGAGTCTTTCCCCGGACCGCAGTGTTGCGGAGAGCAATGGGCGGCATGAGTGGTGGGTCCGCGCGAGGAGGTTCTGTCTCAGAGCACCGATAGACTGTCGCTGCCCGAGCTTTTTGTTTCTTTTACTCCATCAAGTCGTCATCTGCATCAGAGAGCATCCTTCGCCTTCTCGCCCCCTCAGCTCTTGAAGAGGGGATCGCCACGGCAACAAGTCACGCACGAGAACCATTGGGAAGAGAGCCATTGGGAACGAACCCAAAGGTTCCCGAAAACGTCTGAGGTAACGCTGCGCTCGAAATGCTACCTGCGGCGAACCAGCCGCCTGCCAAACTGCATGTGACGGGTCACCAAGCAGTTTGCCAAACGTAGCAGCGCGCAGAACGCCGCGTACGTGGCCGCCTCGCCTGACGGCTCGCGTCCCAATGCTCTGCCAAACCAGTTAAAGGAAGTAAAACCAGTTGGCAGGAACCTGTTTGGGAGAATGGGAGTACGTCAAAACATAGGTTAAATTGTCGATGAGCCTCACAATGAGAAGTTAACTGGAGTTTTATGTCAGCTAAATCCGACCAAAGCCTTCGTTGGCTTCGCAATCGACACAAACAGGTGTAATTCTCGTTCCCACCCCACCCACCCGAGAATGACTTGGGATACATCGGCTGTGGAGCACCTGAGTACCAGGTTTACGGCGGACGAGTGGGTCGCCCTGACCAGGTCGCTGGCGCTTCTCAACAGCCGAGTGACGTTAGCCTCCTTCAGCTCGCTGAAGTGGTGGGCTCTCCCTGGACCGCGTCCGGGGAGGGAAGCGTACGAGAGGTTCAGAGGCCTAGCGGCCGAGCTGCCGGGTCGGGCGGGCTCACAGTGCGAAAGTAAGAGCTCGGCCCGCACCTACAATACCGCGCAGAGGAACGCCCTTCGGGCAACGATCGCGAAGCATTCGAGGGAGGAGGCTCGCAGGGCGATACGAGACTGCCTGCTGCAGGCTTCGTCCAAGGCGGCCTACGCCTCCAGCACGAAGGTGTACAAGGAGTGGTGTGCAGGGATAGGGGTAAGGCCGTACCCTATCGAAGTCTCTAGAGTGGAGGACTTCGCTGGGTACCTTCGCTTAACCCAGATGGGAGAGGAGGACGGTTTCAGGGCGCCGCAGAGTGTGGTGAAAGCCATCCTGGCAGAGAACAAGGCGGAGGGACACGGTCTCAGCGACCCGGCGAACAGGATTAGGGGAGTAATTGCAGCTTTGCAGAAGAAGTCCCCCAAGCCTGAGCAGGAGGAGCCCCTGGGATTAGCTCAATTGAGAGTGGTCTTCTCAGAAATAGAGACCCAGAGCCAGCTCAACGCAGGTCTCCAGCTTCTGGCGGAACACTTCACCCTGCTGCGTACCTCGAGTATGCAGTCTCTGCGGACGGGTGACGTAGAACTCGGGAGGGGGAAGGTCAGAGTGGTCTGGAGAGTCGCGAAAGGAGGTGGCGAGGGGTTTTCAAGCGTGCTAGAGTTCGAAGCTATAGACCTAGTCCCTCCTCTGTCCATGCCGAGGCTGAGCGCAGGGGCCTCTGGCGCCGGCGAACGCTCCGTTCCGTACTGTCCGGTCAAGGTTTTCGGAATCCTGAAGCGTCTGGCTGCAGATAACGAATTGTTGTGTCCTTTCACGACCTACCCCTCCTTCTACAAGGCCCTGTGTGGAGGGGCGGGTTCCAGAGGCATTCTGGAGACGTTGAACGGGAGGCACAAGTCGCAGCGCAACCGCAGGCCCTTCTGCACCCACAGTGCCAGAATAGGTGGCTGCTGTACGCTATTGAAGGCGGGCATCAACCTGACGGCTCTCCAGGACGTAGGAGACTGGGCCACAGAGTCGATGGCCCGTCACTACAGCAAGAGGGTTTTGAAGGAGCCCGATTGTGTCGAAGCGGTGCAGTTTTACAACCCCGTCAGGTTGAAGCATCTGTACCGCACACCCGAGAGCGGCGCAACCAGTGCGGAGTCCCGGGGCGATGAGCAGCCCCTGAAGAGGCGCAGATGCAAGGTATGAGTGCCCACGTCGCCCCGGATCTCCCTCAGGACGGGCGCTATCGTCATCGACAGGAAGGCAGAACTGTGAACGCTTCGAGGTCATGTTTCATTCCTTCAAGGCAGTGCGTCCGGATTTCAGTGCATGTCCCTTCCGCTGCCCTTCCCATTCGACAAGTTCTGGGTTTAGCTTCCCTGGTTTGGCAGCGAGCTTCAGGATCTCGGTAACGAACCCAAAGGTTCCCGAAAACGTCTGAGGTAACGCTGCGCTCGAAATGCTACCTGCGGCGAACCAGCCGCCTGCCAAACTGAATGTGACGGGTCACCAAGCAGTTTGCCAAACGTAGCAGCGCGCAGAACGCCGCGTACGTGGCCGCCTCGCCTGACGGCTCGCGTCCCAATGCTCTGCCAAACCAGTTAAAGGAAGTAAAACCAGTTGGCAGGAACCTGTTTGGGAGAATGGGAGTACGTCATAAAACATAGGTTAAATTGTCGATGAGCCTCACAATGAGAAGTTAACGGCCGGAAAAAATCTTCTTCTTTTCACTTTCGAAAATAGAAAGACTTTTTCTTTTGTAAAATTTAGCCAAACTTTTGGTGACTGCATAGATGTGATAGATGTGAAAGAAAGCTCATAAAATGTTAAATCGAGGTAAAAAGTGAGGGCACGCTATGTGTGGGCCGATGGTTATAGGATGAACGAGTTGAATTTCATTTTAGAAAGGCCGAGCATGTCGTCGAACGTGTTGATTTTCACATTGAGCTTGTCACAGTCATCGTCAAAGTCAGAATCTTCCTCGTTAACAATGTGGGGGAAGCCTCTCGAAACACCATTGAATTCTTGGCGGCCCTATGGGCTCAGTGAAGCAAGTTCGAACGGTGCTGTTCGGCATGTGTTGGGCCACCTCTTGTGCTGAAAAGCTGCCGCAGCGAAGGCAAATGTTCGTACTCCTAATCCTCAGTCGAGACGGCTACTGGAAGCGCTTCGTTGCAGTGGCGTCCGGCGCAGATATGCGGCAGCCGTGGCAAAAGGCTGCAGAGCCGACAAAACTCGGGTCGACCATGAACATCATCACGGTAAGTTCGGCAACGACGTGGCTCTTCAACCGGATTCCCGCTCTTACTCTCTACGAAAGCTGGAACAGAGCCTGGATCACCTTTTCCTTCTTTTTTTCGTTTCTGGCACTACGAGAAAGTCACTGATCCAGTGCTGCTTGATCTCATGCCGAATCAAAACGACCACCAGCCTATCGGTCGTCCCAGGGTCCGGTTTGTCAGAAACCCAACCTCTCGCGCAACCTGCTCCAGAGCCTTCTTTCCCACACGCTTCTTTCTTCCATGCCATTATTTAGAGTTAAAGTTCGCTTGAAATTCCGGGGTTTTAGGGTCTCCGTGTGACCGTTCACGAATGGGTTCTCTTAGAGCAAGAAAGGGCTATGTGGTTACGGGTTGTATATTTAGGCCACGTCGTTACCGAACTTACCGTCATGATGCTGATGGTCGACCCGAGTTTCGTCGCTCTCTGCAGCCTTTTGCCACGGCGAACGGACCCACCAGCGACCGCGCCCGACCTCGCTCCCGCGAGCGATTACATTGATCGATCAAGAATATTGCAAGCCTAATACTCTCGGGAAATACTTTCGGAACGGGGGACTATGGACCTACGGAAGTGGCTGGTGGTACCACGTGGGTTGCTGCCACCTCCCGTCAAAGAAGTTCTGGACTTGGCTTCTGGGAGGAGCACCCTGGATCCAGCAGCGGCTGTGCAGCACATCAACGTATCAAAGAGGAACACTTCTTCCTTCGTCCTACTCTCGCGTTCCCAACATATTGCACAAGCGTACGCCATGCCCCAACTGTGTTGTGCGCCAAGACAGCAGCGAACAGAGAAGGATGCATAGACCGGGACCTGTCAGATGTTCATCAAAGACACGACTCCGCAAGCCTCATGTTCACCACCAGCTGGTACCGAGTAGGGACGGCGAGCGATTCTAGCATCATATACAGAAAGCCGGATATTGGCTTTGGGGAGGCGGGTTATCTTCCGCGTGCGTTGCGTTCCAGGGAGGAGGGCGGTGTGCGCGAAGGTTACAGCCGTCCTGGATGTGCGGGGTGGGGTGGGTGGGAAATCTGCTAAGTACCCAAAAACCCTGCAAAAATGTTGGCCGGAAATAAACCTGGCGGTTTTGCCCGGTTTTTGGGGGGGCGCCAGGTTTATTTCCGGCCAACATTTTTAGGAATACGGTGTTAGTATTTGAGGAACACTGAGTGGAGATGACCACTACACTACAATAGAGGGCCACACATGTAACGACCATTAGTTAGAGCGCGTAGTGCGTAACTCCATTCTTCTACTGTGCTCAGCGACAAGATGTTGAGGTACCGGGGGTTCCAGTCGACAAATCCTGGCTGTTGCTACGCCGCGACACTAGAGGGTGAGGCCGGAGAGGTGGCAGAGACCCGTGCAACACTGGTAGGTGAGCCCCCTAGGTGCAGAGACTGCAGAAAAACAGTGAAAACGCAAAAAGCCGTTAGCGGTCCAAATTTGGAAAATGGGCTGGAGACCAAGCTAATGCCCTGGTTCAGCCGCACGAGGAAAATCTGCAGTTTTTATCCCCATGCTGCTTCGCTTGTTGTCCTTCACTGCGTCATACACCGACCACCCTGGGCTGGCCAATAATTTCATTATTTGCACCGCCTGCAGTCACAGCCACTTGGTGTCAAATGCGTGCCACCAGATCTCCTCAAGCTTGTTTGTTGCTTTCAAAGCTAGTCCCTCTGGTACGGTGAGGCAGTCGGAGTGCTCAGCCAATGCACAGGGCTGGTCGTGTCGTCCAGAAAGAAGCGAGGTCGGCCTCCGTTTTCCACTGCGGGCTGAGAGTGGCGGCGGCTTCGTGGAGGGGACGCCTGTGATAAAGCCTCCACAGCAGAAGTACGATAAGGGACCCAACAGAAACAACAAATCCTTTTCCTTTGGGGGTTGTCGACATCCTACTACCACTGCTGCACTTACGAGAGCATAAATGTTACTCGCCCACGTCAAAATCGCTCGCATGTGTCTACCCAATGCTAGCAGTGCAAGGCTACGTACCTACCTAGGGCTGGGCTGGCTGCATACGTGCATACGTATGCGTATGCGTATGCGTATGCAGATTTGAAAATCGCATCATACCACAACCACTATGAACCCGCAAAGCCTGCCACGTCCAGGACCACAACACAAGAGCCGGACTCGACTCAAAGTATACTTAGAGCCATGCGCGGAGACGAGACATCTACCGACACACCCACACAACGACACGACAGCACACACCCACACGATCACCCACAACACCAGGCACGTCACAGACCTCCAGTACCACCGCGGAAACAGAGACAGACGACTTACGATGTCCCCACTGCCACACACGCACAACAACAACCGGCCTCAAACTGAAGGGAAAACAAGGATTACGGACGCGCCTACGTTACTGCAAGAAGAAACCACCCAGAACTATGTCACAAGCAGAGACAACGCTGCGAAGCACCAACCAGAAACGAGAGAGATGTCCCTACTGCCACAGCGACGGACGAACCGTCCCTACTGCCACAGCGACGGACGAACCGTGGGGAAACCACTCTTCAAAAGTCTACGCCACCATAAGCCCTGGTGCAAAAAGAAACACTGTAAACGACGCACAGCAACGACGACTCCATCAGACAAATAACCTCACTAACCACGGGTACCCAGTGTGCCCAGAGTGCCTTAACTGTGGCGAGCAACGAACAGTTTTACCCTGCAAATCTACCCAAAAAAAACCTTATTTTAGGGCGGAAACAACCCGCACCACGTGAAGCACCGCAAGTGCCGCGAAACCCAAACACCACACTGCGAGAAAATACATATAAACGCGGACAACAGACCGGTACGGGCTACAAGGCAACCCTGCTCAACTTGTAGAACGTGGGGGCCCGAGACTACACTCCACGAAGGAATGTACTTGGTGTCGGTCACAAACAGTCCAGGACATGGCTAGCCATAACCCATAACGAAAGCGTGCACTAAATATACAACCCGTAACCACATAGCCCTTTCTTGCTCTAAGAGAACCCATTCATGAACGGTCACACGGAGACCCTAAAACCCCGGAATTTCAAGCGAACTTTAACTCTAAAATATGCATACGGCTGCATACGTATGCATAGGTGGGGCTGTGTGAGGCCAGCCCGGCCTTCTGGCTGCTGCGTGACGGGCCTATGAGTGAAGACGGTGGAGTCCAGAGCCCCAGAAACTGGAGTTAAAGCTGGAGTTGAAAAAGCGGTGTCACACGCTTTTTAGGTGTGACTCGCGCCCTCTTTGACTGCAGTTTCTGAGACTGGACCTCACCGTGTAACAATGCAATGTACTGGGAAGTAGAAAGCAGGGCGATGAGGATGCGTGCCACGGTCAATGTCTGCCTCGCTTTTTCCTCGACGACGTCGAACGCCAGCTCGAAGCACTGAACGAGCATGCTTCATGACGCACGACAGCCTACAACGGGCTGGCGGAAAAGGCCCGCACCACGTGGGCGGGCCTTTCCGCCAGCCCGTTGCTCAGCAGATCCTGAGACAACCAGCTTCGGTTACCTCACGGGAGCGCGGCTCGTCGGCTTACGGGAGTGAACACACTGCCCGTGTACCCCGGGTTGCGGCGGACATAGGTTCCGTCGACACTCACGAAACTTTGCTTTTAAGTATCCTTTTCGACTCCCCCTTCGTCCTGGACGAAGGAGGTGCATTGCCAGAGAAGTCACAGCCACATGCATAGCCGTATGCATACGTATGCATACGTATGCATAGCCGTATGCAGCGCCGTATGCGTATGCGCATGCGTATGCGTATGCAGGTTTGGGCGCATACGCGTATGCAGCCGTATGCAGCCACCATAGACCTAGGGGGGTTAGGGCAGCGGCTTCACCTGCTTCATGTCGTAAGACAACGTTGCCGACTGCGGTTCAACCCGGGCGCGATGTGAGAGTAAGCAGCAACCAAAAAAAGACATACAGGCTTGGGGGATGCAGGTAATACGCGCAGTTGACTCCAACAATGACACTTCCTGAAAATCGCCGTTGCTGTTTGTCTCGTAGAGCTGGATAGACGACAAGCTGTGCCATGGTTATTTTTAATGCAGAGCACGGTCATCTATCGCGCCATAAGAAAACTCAACCAGAAAGCTCTTCAAAGCTCCTCAGAGGTAGTGGGCGGCCACGAGAAAACAGGGCATACTCTGAACACGAGGAGAACGTGAGACCACCGATACCTGTCCCATCGGCACACATGGCCTTGAAGGACATTGACACCTGCGAGTTGCTTGAAACAGAGAAGTCTGTCGGGACAAGCGGTGAAGCAGGAAGACCTGTGGGACACGCACGCTGAACGTACAGAGGGGCAACTTGTGTTATGTCTTGGACATGGCATGCTCCTGACGTGCAGGTGGTGTACGCTGTGTAAGGGCAGTCGCACGTTGATGACGCACAGTTATAAAGACTTCCGCCCGTGCAAACATAGGGCGCAAGTGCGCCCGCAACACTCGTACATGGCTGGTTGTAAGCAGTTGCAGTCAGGCACGTTGGAGGGTACGCGAATACTCCAGCATCGTAGTACAATGCAAGAGAATTGGGCTGAACTAGCGTGACTGGGGGAATCAGAGTTCCCGGGAATGAGATCGTATATGTGGGCCCTCCGGTAATAGCGGTCACACGCCCAATTCGTGATGATATTGTTCCCGGAACCGTGTACACGACATCATTGCCTACAAGGAATTCCATTCGTGAGCTAATTTGTCCAGTAGAGCGCTGTACGTTGACCTGCAAGCGGTGCAGGCGGAACCGTCTTGGCGAGCAGTAACGGATGATGTAGCTGCGTGAAAAGTATGAGACGACGAGGTTCGCTATGGTGTCGAACATGCTGACAAGAGAGACTGTGTCTCCGATAAAAGCCGCATTGGTGTCCCCCGTTATAGCATTCAACGAAGCCATCTGCGTGTTGAAATCGGTGACCGGGCTGCGAAGACCACCGGCGAACACAAGAATACCAGCGTTCACAAGGGCGGTTCTCGCCTCGACTGTGGTAGCGCGCTTGGCCAGGTCGTTGCCGTCTGTGAAAACGACCAGCGAAGAATCGTACCCGCGCGCGGTGAGACGAATGTTTTGCGTTGCCACTCGACCACTGAGTTCGCCTGCGGCCCACACAAGCATGCCGTTCAAGTTGGTCGACGAATCTTCACAGTAGTTTCCGCCGCTGGCAGCCGGTTGACCACAAACTATGTTGTCAACAGCAGCCTGCAGAGAGACAGAATTCGTTGACCAACTGTGTACCATTTGCGGAACTTGTCTGGCATCAAATGCGTAGACAGCAATCTGGTGTACACCGGTATTGCTGGTTATACCTAGAGCCGTTGCGATGAAAGACTTAACTGCATTTTTGACCTGCTGCAGCGGCGCACTCTGCTGAATAGAGTTCGAAAGATCGATCATAATAAGTGTCTGTGCGACGCCAGGTGCTACGGAAACTGTAACCTCTGATTCAAGCGTGGAAACGTCATCGCCGTCATCCAGGAGTCGGATGGCCCCCGTCTGCCCGCAATACGGGACTGCGAGGCCACCGACAGGGTTGCCTCCACACCAAGCTTCAAACTGGAGACTCACGCTTGATGTCGCAGACACATCCAGAGGAGTCGTTGTCATAGGATAAGTTGTAACAGTCGGACACACTGTCGAACTCCCGGTGCCTATACTGGAGACACCACCCCATTGACCTACGGCTGTTTCCGCAGCAACGAGCAGCAGGGTTGCTACCCGGAAACTCATGTTTAAGCGGGACGAAGAGGGTTAACTGATTTGTTTGCACGTCTTTCTTGAGGTGTCACCCACCCGAGCCCGTCCCTTTCTGGATGCATTAAAAGTCTGGTTATTGGCGCTATAAGAATTCTTCGTGGCAGCACTGTATGTATGGATGTATACATTTTGTAAACAGATACTTTGAACCCCGTCTTGGAGTGGGCAAAGGATAACTCTGTGCAGGGATGCCCTGCTGGGATCACTGCCAAAACGCAGCAGGCGGTGCATTTTTGCACTTGCCAAGGGGCTTTGGAACAACACCAGTAATCTGCAGGGCCACTGCAATCGTGACACGTGGGTCAACCATTTTGATCAACTCCGGATGCATTTGAAAGAGCGAGCGCGAAACCTTCTGTTTAAGCCATTGGAATCACAAAAGTACGAGGGGTGTGATTCCAGCAGCCTCCCGGAAAACAGTGAAAGCGGCGAAATCAGTGAGAATTCAAGAACTGCCAAATTGCCCCTGGGTTTAGTTGAAGGTCAAGGGTTCTTCATCATGCGTCTCAGACCTGTGAATATAAAAAGGATTCCATCGCCCCTTGGTGGGCCACTGCCGGCGGCACCTCGCTTGCCAGATGAAGCTGGCGACAGACGGCACTTCTCCCATGTGCAAACACTACACGAGCCCTACTCGGTTACAACCTGCGAGGCCGAGTAGCACGCTTGCGCTGCTGGAAATTGCAAACAGTGCAATGACCTCAACGCTCTTTTCCTAGACCTGCCGAGCGTGACCAAAATAAGTGACGTTCTTCCAATTCGAGTAGGCCATCGAGGGAAAGGTTAAGCTGCTGCGGCCGCAAAAACTCTTCCGCTACAAGATTTCGCTCACAACTTCAAGAAGGAGTATGCTCGGAAATCAGTACCATCTTCCTGACAACGGTGAGTGTCGTGGACAACTTCTAGTTAAACCCCGTACACGTATATTATTTTGAGCCAATTCACCTACCCCCTGATCGAGTCTAATCGAGCGTAATCGTTTGGATTAGAATGCAAAGAATCTGTGGCGATAATCTGCATCGCCGACGGCGCGGTTATCTCTTCGCACGTGATGTGTCATGCTTTCGCCTCTTTAGCTCGTCTTGATCGTCGCGCTCAGGCGCGCGTTTGGTGCTTCGCTTCTTCTTCGATTGCTCGTCGAGGTTCATCGGTTGCGCGTCGATTTCTGCTTTTTCTCGGCGCCTGGGCGATGGTCGTGGCGCATCGACGCGTCCTTTGCGTCTTTTCGGTACCGGCTCCGCCGCGGAGTCCGATTGCCGCTTCTTCGCTGGCGTTGGCGCCGTCTTCCCGACCTTCGCTGCTGATGTCGGCGTTGATGTTGCGGGTTCTCGCTCGTCTTCCTCTGCTTCCGGCAGAACGTTCTCACGTTTCGCCTGTCTCGGCGCTGGCGCGGGACCCTCCGGCTCCGCCTTCCTCTTCTTCGTTGTTGTTTCTTCACCTCTCGCCACGGCCGCCCGGTGGTGCCCTTTCCTGCAGTGCCCGGGGCTCCTACTCCTCAGGTCGGCGTGTTTCTTACAGCCGTCGCACGTCGGCATGCCATGATCGAGGCATCGGTGGTGATGGTTGCGACAGCACTCCGCTGTCGTCGTACACGTGGCGCACTGCGTCATCCGGTGCTCGGCACACATTTTTACGGCTAGGCCATCACCCTCCCTGTGATGGGCCTGGCAGCACCACGCCACCGACTTGCCCCGGCGCTTGCACACGTCGCACTTCACCTTTTGGTGCCCGGGGCACACCCGCTCACCCCACTTTTCGTGTCGGGGAATCCCTTCCGGCACGAGCCACGGATCCCCTCCGACGACAGCCGACTTCTTGCCTTTCTTCTTCTCCGTAGCGTCATCGAAGGCCGCCCATCTCGCCGCACGCTCCGCCCTTTCTCTTCCGTACGTCGGGAAAAGGTCCATCCCCCACGCCTCGCCGGTGAACGCATGCCGGCTCGCCTTCAGCTGCGTCTCCAAGATTCCCATCGTCTCCTCGCCGCCGCGGAAAATTGGCCTCATCTCGTAGCCCGTGAGGCATGGGGGGGCCCCTACCGTTCTCAATGAACCTATCTTCTCCAGCTTTCTACCCGGCAGAAGCGGCCCCACCCCTTTCCGCTCAAGCGCTTCCCCGATCGTTTTCAGCATCCGCGCCAACATTCTCGCACGGATACACAGCGGCGTCCCACCTGTCGTCGCCACTAAACTGCCCGGTAGATCGAGCCCGGTGTACACTTCGAAGTCTACTGCGAGCTCTGCCGTCGAGACGTCACCCGCTACCGACCAGCACATCCCATCCAGCCAATACTGCAGCGCCCGGAACCACCTCTCTCCTGCTACCGCCGTGAAGGTCCCCGGTCCAGCGATCGCTTCGAAATTCAGCCGGCGCGGGGGGCAGTCGTCAGGGTGCAGTTGTCTCCAGGGGTGGCCGACTGCCCGGTCTCTTCCTTCTCTCTCCAGCCGTCGTCTCTCGTGCATGACTTCCGCCATGAATGTGTGCAGCACTTCGATGTTGATTCGACTTCCCTTCGGCAGAATCCCGTGTTCTTGCAGGCACGGCCAAGTCGAGCGATCTGCGTCAACAATTTCGGCATACTGCTGTTGCATTCGGATTCGTTCATACGCCCGGCACTGCCACCAAATGTGGCCCAGAGTTTCTTCCGTCGCCTCGTCACAGCGTCTGCACAGCCCGTCACCTCCCCACAGCTTGGCAGCATGTGATTCCGTCATCACCGACCCTGCTACGACCTCGGCAACGTCCCGCGCGGCCGTCAGCGTTGTCGACGCCTTCAGCCCGTAGGCATTCGTCGCGGTGTAGTCGACACCCGCCCGTACCCCTCCGAAGTTTGTGCGCCTCTTCTCGAGCTCCCCTAGTCGCCAGCCGTGAATCGCCTTTCTCAGGGTGTGCCCTCGCTCCCCCTTACTCTGTCGCACCAGCCTCAGCACATTCCCTGCCTCGTCCTCGGCGTCGTCGAGATCTTCTGTCCATCGTATACCGAGCTTTTTTGCATGCTCGGCCGCAATACCGATCGGTCCCCATGCGCGGATTCTGCTGCCATACGCCCTTCGAACTGTTGCGACGCGGGCCCTCCATACCGGCCTCTTTCGGCACACTTCTGCGATCATGCCGAGCGACCGATATGGCAGCACTGTGTAGGGGTCGAGCAAGTGGGCCTTGTTTAGAATGCCCAACACGGCCTCCTGTGCCCGATGCAGCCTCACCGGGTCCCAGACGCCTCTGAGTAATGCTGCGGTGAACTTCCCCAGCCCCCGCACCGTCGGAAGCGCGAACTCCGAGCCGTATGTCGCCGCCGGTAAAACTGCCATCGCCGCTAGTCCCGACCTCTGCGTCATCGAGATCGGCAGAGCTCCCAACCGTTCGGCCTCCTCTGCACGCTGGTCGTAGCGCAGGTCCGTTGTCCTGCGTGTTCGCTTCGTGCCGACTAGACACCCTACGATGGTGAGCTCCTCCTTCGTCGCGATAAGTGCGCCGCCTACCCTCAACTTCGCTTCATACCCCTTCGGCGTCCCAAAAGCAAACGTCTTCGGTATCCCGATCGACATGCCGGTGTTCGAACAAAATCTGTCGACTTCCACCAAGGCGTCCTGCAAGCAGGCTTCCCTGAGACGCGACAGGAGGGTGAGGTCGTCCGCGAAGGATTCGCTCGTCACCTCCCCCACGTCGTCCACTCTGCGCACCACGATGGACAGCAGCGCGTTGATGAGGATCACGCTCAGGGGGCAGCCCTGCAGTATCCCATTGGTGGTGAAGAAGACACCTCCCACTCCCATGTGCAGCTTGTACCGCCTCCGTAATCGCGCGTAAATGTCGCGCAGCGGCCCGAGGATTCTCTCATGGAGGCCCAGCTCCCCCACCAGCTTCAACACGATGTCTCGCGGCACCTTGTCAAAACACTTGGCAAAGTCTAAGGCCACGCCGTATAGCTCCTTACCCGTCAAGAGCGCTTCTTCGATCTGCGAGGCGATTTCGAATACCACGTCCACGGTCCCGTGTTTGGGCCTGAATCCGTGCTGGCTATCCGCTATCCATTTCTCCTGCCACTGGACGACGTCCCTGAGCCGCGTACTCGCCCACAAGCGATAGATCGCACTTGTGACGGTGATCGGCCGCAACGCCAGCGGGTCAAGAGTTTCGTCCTTCGGGATCAGCGTGACCGCGGCTTCCAACAACGCGTCTGGCCACGTCCCGGTCGCTTCTATCGCGTTGAACACCTCTGCCAGTAGCGGCAATGGCAGCTTCTTCAGCTCCGCTGTGTTCCATCCGTCCACACCTGGGACACCGCCATCCCTCTTCTTTCCAAGAATGCTTCTCAGATCCTCGCCCGTCAAATCTCGGCATTCCATCGGACGATGTTCGATGTACTCCGCATACTCCGTCGGAACGCTTCATAGCTTGGCTCCTGTTTGCACTCGTACATCTGGTTAACCGGCGCCCATTCCTTCAGCGTAATCGTTTGGATTAGAATGCAAAGAATCTGTGGCGATAATCTGCATCGCCGACTGCGCGGTTATCTCTTCGCACGTGAAGTGTCATGCTTTCGCCTCTTTAGCTCGTCTTGATCGTCGCGCTCAGGCGCGCGTTTGGTGCTTCGCTTCTTCTTCGATTGCTCGTCGAGGTTCATCGGTTGCGCGTCGATTTCTGCTTCTCGGCGCCTGAGCGATGGTCGTGGCACATCGACGCGTCCTTTGCGCCTTTTCGGTACCGGCTCCGCCGCGGAGTCCGATTGCCGCTTCTTCGCTGGCGTTGATGCCGTCTTCCCGACCTTCGCTGCTGACGTCGGTGTTGATGTTGCGGGCTCTCGCTTGCCTTCTGCTGCTTCCTGCAGAATGAACACCACGTTCTCACGCTTCGCCTGTCTCGGCGCTGGCGCGGCGCCCTCCAGCTCCGCCTTCCTCTTCTTCGATGCTGCTTCTTCTCCTCTCGCCACGGTCGCCCGGTGGTGCCCCTTCCGACAGCACAGTTTGGGCCTTCGACTCCGCAAATCCGCGAGCCGGCTGCAGTGCGCACACGTCGGCATGCCATGATCAAGGCACCGGTGGTGTCCGTTGCGGCAGCACTCCGCGATCGTCTTGCACGTCGCGCATTGCGTCAGGCGGTGCTGCGCGCAGAACTTCACCGCAAGGCCGTCGTCTTCCTTGTGGTGGGCCTTACAGCACCACGCCACCGACTTGCCCCGGCGCTTGCAGACGTCGCACTTCACCTTTTGGTGCTCGTGGCACACCCGCTCACCCCACTTTTCGTGTTGGGGAACCCCTTCCGGCACGTACCACGGATCCCCTCCGACGACTGCCGACTTCTTGCCTTTCTTCTTCTCCGTAGCGTCGTTGAACACCGCCCATCTCGCCGCACGCTCCGCCCTTCCACCTCCGTACGTCGGGAAAAGATCCATCCCCCACGCCTCGCCGTTGAATTCGTGCCGAGCCGTCGTCAGCTGCGTCTCGAGCACTTCCATCGTCTCCGTACCACCACGGAAGATTGGCCTCATCTCGTACCCCGTGAGGCACGGCGGGGCTCCCACCGTTCTCAGCGACCCTATCGTCCCCAGTTTCCTTCCCGGCAGAGGCGGTTCGTCGCCGTTTCGCTCCAGCGCATCCCCGACGGTTTTCAAAAGCCTCGCGAGTACCCTCGCACGCATGCTCAACGGTGTCCCGTCCGTCGTTGCTACGACACTGCCCGGCAGATCGAGCCCGGTGTACACTTCAAAGTCGATGGCGAGCTCCGCTGTCGAAACGTCACCCGCTACCGACCAGCACATCCCATCCAGCCAATGTTGCAGCGCCCGGAACCACCTCTCTCCTCCGACCGCCGCGAAGGTCCCCGGTCCGCTTCGAAATTCGTCTTCGAAATTCAGGGGTGCAGTTGTCTCCAGGGGTGGCCGACCGCCCGGTCTCTTCCTTCCCTCTCCAGCCGTCGTCTCTCGTGCATGACCTCCGCCATGAACGTGTGCAGCACTTCGATGCTGACTCGACTTCCCTTCGGCAGAATCCCGTGTTCTTGCAGGCACGGGGGCCAAGTCGAGCGATCCGCGCCAACAATTTCGGCATACTGGTGTTGCGCTCGGATCCGTTCGTACGCCCGGCATTGCCACCAAATGTGGCCCAGGGTTGCGTAATCGTTTGGATTAGAATGCAAAGAATCTGTGGCGATAATCTGCATCGCCGACTGCGCGGTTATCTCTTCGCACGTGAAGTGTCATGCTTTCGCCTCTTTAGCTCATCGCGCTCAGGCGCGCGTTTGGTGCTTCGCTTCTTCTTCGATTGCTCGTCGAGGTTCATCGGTTGCGCGTCGATTTCTGCTTCTTCTCGGCGCCTGGGCGATGGCCGTGGCCCATCGACGCGTCCTTTGCGTCTTTTCGGTACCGGCTCCTTCTTCGCTGGCGTTAATGCCGTCTTCCCGACCTTCGCTGCTGATGTCGGCGTTGATGTTGCGGGCTCTCGCTCGCCTTCCACTGCTTCCTGCAGAATGAACACCACGTTCTCACGATTCGCCTGTCTCGGCGCTGGCGCGGGGCCCTCCAGCTCCGCCTTCCTCAGCTTCTTTTTCGAGAGAAGTTCAATGTGGAACACTGGGAGCCAATCTTACTACTTGATTTCGCTGTCGATGGCATTTTCCTCGGATTCGGGTTCAACAATTCTGAGAACCACCGGTACCCAAAAAGAAATGGCCCGCTTTTTTAGCGTTTTTTTTAGCACATGGTCCAGCGGTTCCCCCACCCACATGTGGTGCTGAGGGTGCTGGTTCGATTCCTGGCGGAGTGGTTTTTCCAAAGTCTGAAGTGCCATCTGGGGGCCAGATTTTAGGCTATATCGAGTGTAGAAAAGGTGCCGATACATGCCAGGGATAGCTCTTTCCGTCCCGCAAAGTTTTCGCCAAATTCCTCCATTGTTGAGTACCCAGACTTTCAGCACCCAGACTTTGAAAACCCGGTTTTCTTTAGCCTCCCCCAGCAAATACAATATACGGAAAACCCCATATCGGACACACTTAAGTCGGAAATTATTTATCGGAAACTGTTACCGATAAGTGATTTTTTGTTATAGATAAGGGTGGACTATTTTTTTTATTTGTTCCGTGTTACACGGCTCCCCAAAATTGTCCGCGCGCGCGCGAAAAAAAAAATAACGGGACAGAAAAAAAGGAAAAAAAAATAGTTGGAGGCTCCCTTAGTAACTTGACACAAACCGAGTTCGCAAAGGTAGCGGGGGGAATTCGGAAAGGGCATGCCCGAAAACGTCAAAAAACCCCCAACACCACCTGTTGAAACACTCAAATTGGATTTGGAAAGTGTTTAATCTTTTTGCTGGCGGCCTGCTGCGTTCTAGACTGTTCTCTTCTGCCGCATTACGGTTGCACGGCTTGCTGTGGCTCACCCACAGGGATGATGGACTTCGTCTTGGGCAACCATCCTGATTATGGGCCCGAATGTGTTTCTTAGCCAGACGCAGTGATCTTGAACATATCATCCAGGGTCAGAACCTTGTGTCTTTTTAAACGCTCCTGCGGGGCCGATGGACCCCAAAAAAAAAAATTGGCAAAAAAAAAATTTGCTCAACTTCCGCAAAAATTACCGCAGAGTTTGTTCCAAAATTTTGAAATTTAAAAACCCATTTTTTTTCCGGATTTTTTTTTTTTGCCATTTCCAAAAAGACACAAGGTTTTGACCCTGCATGATATGCACCGGCAAGAAACAGCATCGATGCGGTGTTTTCTGCCCGCACGAGACTGTGTGGCGAAGACCATGGCGAAGCGTTACTTTTACTTGCTACTGTCCGCGCCCAAGGCTCGGAAGGAATGTTAGCATCCTCGGAAGCCTTTTCTTCACCTCCTCAGAATGCTGGAGAGAGCTCCGGTGTTAACCGCGCGATTTGTCCGTGACGCCTGTCGTCTACAGCCATGCCGCACTCTTCGAGAAACTGATGCATGCAACCTCCCAGTATTCGCCGTATTTCGACGATTACTCGAAGACGTGCGGTACACGAAACTCCTCCGCCGTGAAGTCCGTTCCGGGAAGTTGCGCGAGCTGCTGCTCTGTTGATGTACGGGGCACATTTGCGTACCCCTGTCACAACGGGCACATCAAGTGCGCTTTGTCCCGGACACCCTCCAAAGTTGACGAGTAAAAATTTTGCATTGCTCTTACGAAACTTCGTCCCGAGCCTGTTGAACGTGTTCTCGACTCAGATGGTCTCAAAGTAGTGTGTCCGCTCACAACCTCCGGCATTGTACTTGTACACCCAATCGAAATGCTGGTGAGCTGTTGCAGGAATCTGACATGACGACAAACAGTCCCAGCACGGTGTCGAGCGCAAAGGGCTCGAGCTCAGATGTTGCCGTCAGCTTGTTTTCCGGCTCCTTCCAAAGATGAACTTCCTTGCGTCGATGACATCTTGCTGCCGGTCACGTGTGGGGTCCCCAGCAGGAACGCGTCTGCGCTTGCGTAGCGCAAAAGACTTCGATTCTGAAAACCAAAGCGTAGCAAGCAGCTCGGCGAAACTTCGCTCTTGTTGCTGTCAGTTTTCAAGCGTGCAGCGGGGGATCGGCGTTGGACAATGGCCTTGTTGACGCCCCTTGCGTTCCGTCAGCAACGTCGCCACAGGAAGTTCATCGAGGCTGAGCAAGATCTTTGTCAGCTTCTGGAATGGGGTGCGGCCCTCTTTGTACAAGCGCACGAAGCCGATCGGGTAGTAGGAGTAGGTGATCATATGATTGAACAGGATCACCCACGACTTGCACTTCTCAGCCAGCTCTTGCAATCTTGCAAGGGAGCAACACGCACGGTATTTCTTTTTGAGGTCTAACGCGTGGCTGGCTCGGGCGGTTTTACGTTGCGAGCCGTCAAGACGTACGTGTATTAGCTGCAGTTCGTAGTACTGTAGCTCGACTGCGCAAAACCCCGAGTAACCATACCGTTTTGGGTAAAACTTGGGCAACTTTACCGTTTTGGGCAAAATCCTGGATTTGTGGATATATAATGTTGTGAAAATGTGGTAGTATCGTGTTGCGCTGCACAGTGGCCACAGAGCCAAACTATTTTTTTTTTTTGCCAACTATCTTTTTTTCCGGGATTTCTCAAATTTTTCCGCGCGCGCGAACGCGGAACAAATAAAAAAAATAGTCCACCCTAAGGGTAGAAATAGGTGTTTAATTCAGCTAATTTTGGGCTGTTCCGCATAGTTGCGCATAGGTGTTTGGGCTGTTCCGCATAGTTGCGCATAGTTGTTTGGGCTTTTCCGCATAGTTGCTCATAGTTGCGCATAGTTGCGCATAGTTGCGCATAGTTGTTTGGGCTGTTCCGCATAGTTGCGCATACTTGCGCATAGGTGTTTGGGCTGTTCCGCATACTTTGGGGTCGTTCCGCATAGTTGCGCTTAGTTGCGCAGAGTTGTTTGGGCTTTTCCGCATAGTTGCGCATAGTTGCGCATAGTTGTTTGGGCTGTTCCGCATACTTTGGGGTCGTTGTCCGCATAGTTGCGCATAGTTGCGCATAGTTGTTTGGGCTGTTCCGCATAGTTGCGCATAGTTGCGCATAGTTGCGCATAGTTTTCGGGGACCAAAATTGGACGAAAATTGGACCAAAATTGGACCAAAATTGGACAAAAAAATTGGACCAAAAATGGACCAGTATTAGGGGGGGGGGGTCGTTGTTGTTGGTGCTGGTTTTGTGGGATGAAGTAGGGGAAAGAAAATTTCTTTTTGCGGTGGTCTCCGCTGGCCTGGTAGTCCGTGCTACCTCCTTTCTTTTACACTCGTTCTCTTCTCTACTCACTACTGTACGTACTCTTTCGCTCTTTTTCTCTCTTTGGCTAGCCAAAACAAAAGACTTCTGCGACCGACACCACGAACACATTCGCAATGAATGTGGCCCTGGGCCCCCCACGTGCATACATGTTGAGCAGGGGTTGCCATGTAGCCCGTATCGGTCTAAGTCAACACTGTTACTTTCATGGGATGTTCACCGGGGAAGGGTCCGACCTAACCGTTAGTCAACAGCAACGTCGAAAAGGGGGAGGGGGAAAGAAGATAGAAAATCGGTGGGGTTGACAAGCTCGTAAGTGGTTGTTTGTAGATCAGTACAACCTTAAACTACGCCTAGCACACGGCCAGGCGGTCTTTAACGAACCTCCAGTACATTAAACGCAAGTCGGCAGGTCGTCATCAGACGCGGCACGAAAAGCAAACTTCGCCGACGCAGCACTTCAGCAATGCGTCCTCTTATTTACAGTGGGCACCGTACCTGAACTCAGCCCCGCTAGGCCGAGATTCCGGCTGTTCCGCAGGGCATACATCACTCCCCGAAGTTGACGTACGTGCAGAGACGTTCGTGCACACGCAGGCCTCTGAGGCCCCGGAACAATCGACCGTCCTTGGTGCGAGTATTAGGGGGGGGGGGGGGGGGGGTACCCAGCGCTCTTGTTAAGGATCAGCCACTTTGGCCGGATGGCCGGATAAACCAGACCCCCCCCCCCCATAGATGGAAACATAAAACCCAAAACCCAAGGCCACCAGATACCAAGTATTTGGTGGCAGCCACTACTGGCTGGCTGGTCCCGGTTCCCGATCTTGAATATACCTTCGAATCTATACGAGCGTAGCCCGGGGGTTTCTTTTTTGGCACCAATCCTTCCGAAAGAGAGGGGGGGATCCGGGGGGCACCGCCCCCCGGCCGAACGGTACGGTACAGCGTTACAGCTCGTGTGCAGGAAACACACAAGCTTCGCAAAATTCCAACAAAATCTCGAGGCTTCACCAACTTTTACACCCTCAGCTACGACACCTCCATTTTGATATCCGGAGATGTCCCCACCCTGGAAACCTTCAAACTTTGAAGGAGACACTTGAATTTCATTGTTTCGAGTTGTCCCCACCAAGGAGACACCTCTATTTTGACATCCGGAGATGTCCCCACCCTGGAATTCTACTTCGGCACCTTGCACTTGTCACTTTGAACCAAGAAAGGTAGAAAGAGGAGCAGTGGCTTTACTAGCGATGGGGTAAACCCCGCAGAGGCCTTAGAGAGTGAGAGAAGATGGCTACTGCGAGGTCACGGGGGATGGCGGGCGGGCCTTACCCCGGCACTCGTTGCAAGCAACGGACTACTTGGTGCAAGCTAGAAAAGTAAGCAAGACACGAAGCGAAAGGGTCAACACATAATTAAGCTCCGAAACCATGTCAATCAAGGGTGGGCGGGTGGGAAAGCAAATTGATTTGCCCAAACAACCCAAGTACCCTGTACGTTTAGGTGCCTCAAGGATTCTCACGGATTTTCCGAGGGAATCTGCGAGGCTAGACGAATTTACATACAGGGTGTCTGTTCTACGGGGGAAACATTTTGTTTTATTCGGAGTTCTTCATTCCTTTCCTCTCATTGAACGAAAACCGCAGCTGCAATGCACAGCAGCGATGCCTGACTGCAATGTCCTACTGCAATGCCCGATACTGAGGATAGCCGATAGAGATTCCCTCGATGAATCGGGAGAAACCTTCAAACTTTGAGGGAGACACTTGAATTTCATTGTTTCGAGTTGTCCCCACCAAGGAGACACCTCTATTTTGACGTCCGGAGATGTCCCCACCCTGGAAACCTTCAAACTTTGAAGGAGACACTTGAATTTCATTGTTTCGAGTTGTCCCCACCAAGGAGACACCTCGATTTTGACGTCCGGAGATGTCCCCACCCTGGAAACCTTCAAACTTTGAGGGAGACACTTGAATTTCATTGTTTCGAGTTGTCCCCACCAAGGAGACACCTCTATTTTGACGTCCGGAGATGTCCCCACCCTGGAAACCTTCAAACTTTGAGGGAGACACTTGAATTTCATTGTTTCGAGTTGTCCCCACCAAGGAGACACCTCGATTTTGACATCCGGAGATGTCCCCACCCTGGAAACCTTCAAACTTTGAGGGAGACACTTGAATTTCATTGTTTCGAGTTGTCCCCACCAAGGAGACACCTCTATTTTGACATCCGGAGATGTCCCCACCCTGGAAACCTTCAAACTTTGAGGGAGACACTTGAATTTCATTGTTTCGAGTTGTCCCCACCAAGGAGACACCTCTATTTTGACGTCCGGAGATGTCCCCACCCTGGAAACCTTCAAACTTTGAGGGAGACACTTGAATTTCATTGTTTCGAGTTGTCCCCACCAAGGAGACACCTCGATTTTGACATCCGGAGATGTCCCCACCCTGGAAACCTTCAAACTTTGAGGGAGACACTTGAATTTCATTGTTTCGAGTTGTCCCCACCAAGGAGACACCTCGATTTTGACGTCCGGAGATGTCCCCACCCTGGAAACCTTCAAACTTTGAGGGAGACACTTGAATTTCATTGTTTCGAGTTGTCCCCACCAAGGAGACACCTCGATTTTGACGTCCGGAGATGTCCCCACCCTGGAAACCTTCAAACTTTGAGGGAGACACTTGAATTTCATTGTTTCGAGTTGTCCCCACCAAGGAGACACCTCTATTTTGACGTCCGGAGATGTCCCCACCCTGGAAACCTTCAAACTTTGAGGGAGACACTTGAATTTCATTGTTTCGAGTTGTCCCCACCAAGGAGACACCTCGATTTTGACGTCCGGAGATGTCCCCACCCTGGAAACCTTCAAACTTTGAGGGAGACACTTGAATTTCATTGTTTCGAGTTGTCCCCACCAAGGAGACACCTCTATTTTGACGTCCGGAGATGTCCCCACCCTGGAAACCTTCAAACTTTGAGGGAGACACTTGAATTTCATTGTTTCGAGTTGTCCCCACCAAGGAGACACCTCTATTTTGACGTCCGGAGATGTCCCCACCCTGGAAACCTTCAAACTTTGAGGGAGACACTTGAATTTCATTGTTTCGAGTTGTCCCCACCAAGGAGACACCTCTATTTTGACGTCCGGAGATGTCCCCACCCTGGAAACCTTCAAACTTTGAGGGAGACACTTGAATTTCATTGTTTCGAGTTGTCCCCACCAAGGAGACACCTCGATTTTGACATCCGGAGATGTCCCCACCCTGGAAACCTTCAAACTTTGAGGGAGACACTTGAATTTCATTGTTTCGAGTTGTCCCCACCAAGGAGACACCTCCATTTTGACATCCGGAGATGTCCCCACCCTGGAAACCTTCAAACTTTGAGGGAGACACTTGAATTTCATTGTTTCGAGTTGTCCCCACCAAGGAGACACCTCGATTTTGACATCCGGAGATGTCCCCACCCTGGAAACCTTCAAACTTTGAGGGAGACACTTGAATTTCATTGTTTCGAGTTGTCCCCACCAAGGAGACACTCACAGTTTCACTGAGGGAGTTGATGCACCACGAAAAGTCGATTAGAGAACTTAACACAGCCTTCAGGGTGTGGTTGGTTCAAAGAGAAATTCAAGTTTTCCCACCCTCCCTAACCCCCCGGTGACCTCGCCCAAGCTCGTTTCCCCGGGTTAAGGCAGTCACTCAACATTCCCTTGCGCTAGTGCTATCAGTTACAAAGACGTGTTCTTACTTCTCCCTTTCTCCTAAGCAGTTCTCGTCAGACAATACGAAGAGCAGAAGCTCTTCTAGGCAGTTCTCGTCAGACAATACGAAGAGCAGAAACTCCTCGATTTTGACATCCGGAGATGTCCCCACCCTGGAAACCTTCAAACTTTGAGGGAGACACTTGAATTTCATTGTTTCGAGTTGTCCCCACCAAGGAGACACCTCTATTTTGACGTCCGGAGATGTCCCCACCCTGGAAACCTTCAAACTTTGAGGGAGACACTTGAATTTCATTGTTTCGAGTTGTCCCCACCAAGGAGACACCTCGATTTTGACATCTGGAGATGTCCCCACCCTGGAAACCTTCAAACTCTGAGGGAGACACTCGAATTTCATTGTTTCGAGTTGTCCCCACCAAGGAGACACCTCGATTTTGACATCCGGAGATGTCCCCACTTTATTGTTTCTGTACTTTATTGGGTGTCTGTTCTACGGGGGAAACATTTTGTTTTACTCATTATACAATTATGCCGGACAGTCAGCAGTCGCCGCTTCCGAACGCAGAGAAGTGGGAGTATCGTTTCCCCGCCGCATTGAAAGACGCCTGGACGCGGACGTTTCTGGATGCCCCGCCTGCGAAAAGGAAGTTTCGTGTCAAGGACATGGAAAGATTCTGCGGGGCGGTCTTTGGTTCGTGCAGCGAGGCGGTCAAAGAGAAGGTGCTCTCAGTTTTGGTGGAGGCAATTGGTGCAGAGGCGGCGAACGTCGCAGGGTTTGACCTCCCACGTGGGCTGGCCGTGCTTATGATGGCCAACGAAGAGGACGAAGAAAGGGTGAAGTTGGCGTGCCAGAAAGTGTTGGGCAAAGCGGGCGCAGTACCACCGCCGTCGTTGGCCGCAGCTCCCGCTGGCGTAACGATGGAGCAGCTCACCGACATGTACGCGCAGGCGCTCGGCTGCATCGAGGAGCAGAAGAGAGAGATGCAGGGCCTGAAGACGAAGATGTTGGCCATGGAAGCAGAGCGGGGCAGACCTGCTGCGGCGGCTGTTGCCATTGAGCCGGAGGTACCGGTGGCGTTCAGGTACGTGGAAGAGGAGACCGAGGTGGTCAACTGGGCCGAGCAGATGGCGTTGGATCCTGAGGGGTTGGTGCAGGCGTTGCGCATACGGTACGTGAGTGGGTTGCAGGACAGGGCCGGAAGCGATGCCTTGGAGGATTCCTTCACGCGTTTGAGAGGCTGGATCGGAGGCGTGGGCTCTGGGTCGTCGGGCTGGACGACGAATCGAGAGCTCGTCCGTCTCGGTAACGAGCTCCTCACGGACGTGAGGCTGCATCATCTGTGGTGCAGGAAGAAGCTGCCCAGAGGGCAGATCTTACGTGAGGTCGCGCAGAGCCACGGAGACGCGATTGAGCGGGCTGCCGCGAAAGTCGAAGATAGACTGGCGTCGAGATCGCGAGGCGGTAAGTGGGACGCTACTCCAAGGGGAGGCAAAGGCGGCAAGCGTCCGTTTTGGTCGGGAAACGGCCGTCCCGGGGGGAAGTGACTGGCGGTCCGTCCGGGAAGCGGCCTCGTGGCCGACGAGTCAGTGATACGGCGAAGGCCGATTTTTCGAAAATCCCCTCCCCACGATGGCGAGCCGGAACCTCCTCGCGACAGCGTTCCTCCCCACGTCCATCTGCCAACGACAGACGACCCTTCACCCGTAAGTGCGAGCGGCAGCTTCACGCTCTCTCGCGAATTGTCACCAGAGGCCGTCGATCGACTCAAACAACCAATTCGACCAACGTCAATCATGGGCCGCGCATTCCGACATCTGATTTCCGCGAGACTCGCTGCGACGACGCGTACTGGGCGCGCGAGCAGGGAGCAGACGGTGTCTGTTGCGGAGGCCCGTCAGAGGCTATACCAGTTAGTGGGCAACACCTGGGCGACTTCGACTATCGAGGACCGGCAGAATATGTGGCGGCGCCTCCATGCTTGGGCCACGCTTCGTGGGCTGGAGGTGAACCCGGATACGGCGTGCCTTTTTGTGGCAGCGACATCGGTGGAGCCCCAGGGCATGTTGGCGTATGCCAGGATGTTGTCAGCGATTTTTGGCCACTTGGGTACGGACAACCAGCCGCTGAAGGCTTTGGCGTCGTCCCTCCGTGGAGCGGGGGCGGCTATCCCGTTGACTCAGGCGGAGGCTATCCCCCGGGATACGCTGATCGGATGGGCGCTTCGCCAATCGCCGAGTATATGCCTCGCAGCCATGCTCGCGTGGAAGACGGCTTCGCGATGGAGCGAGGTGGCGGCTTTGAGCCGCGCGAACTTTGTCCTGGTGACGGATACGGAGGTCATCATCGACTGGAGCACACTCCCGAAGGGGCGGAGGGGGAATCCGTACTCCAAGAGCCGGATGGTCGTCGTGACGGGTCCGCTGACGGAAGGCATCGCATCGTTGGTGCGCTCACTGGGGGGTTTCCGGAAGCTGACGCAGGTGTCTACGGATGGGCTGGCGAGTCTATGGAGAGCGGAGCCGGCCATGCGCCAGTACACGGCGCACAGCATCAAGCGCGGAGCGGTGGATCACCTGGTCGCGGCGAAGGCGGCGGGTGCCCAGTTCCCGGAGCACTTGATCTCGAGGTTGGCGAAGCACGTCAACGAGACGCATCCCACGGTGGCGGACATGACGATCCGCTACACGACCGACCCGATACCCCTGGCAAGGGTGCTACGCACGGCGGAGGTAACCGCCCACCTGTGAAGCGCCGGCGGTGTCATCGAAGCTCAGCAGAAGGTCGAGAGATTGACCCGGCGCGTTTTGTGCAGCGCCATTCCTTTTTGCGTCGGACGAAGAGAACGCGTTTGCCGAAGACGGATGCAGAGAAGGCTTCTCCGCTGCACGCCGACTCCGTTCCACCGATGAAGATAGACGTGTTGCGGCGACGGATGGACGAGACGACGCGGGGACGTTTTGACGAGACGTGGAGGCGCACGTTCTACCCGGATTTGCCTGATTCGATGGAATGCGGTTCGAGACGTCCCTCCCGCTTGGCGTCACGACATGCTGAGGAACTGGAGTCGTGCGGTATTGCACAAAGGGCGTGTGGTCCCGGCAGGTTGCTCAACGTTCCGTTTACGGTGGTGGAAGAGAAAGACGGTGGGATCCGTCAGCGTTTTATTCTCCGGACGTACGACGCGAACGAGTTGGCTGAGCGTTCTGGCTATGAGGCCAAGGTGCCGTTGAAGCATGTTTCGGCGTACCTGAGTGCCGTACACGGGGAGTCGGGTTCGACGAGAGACTTCCGCTGCGGGTTCTACGGCATCGAAATCCCGTCCGACGCGCGACGCTTCTTTCGCTACCAAGATGACAATGGTAGCTGGTGGGAGCTGACAAGGCTGCCGATGGGTCACACGTGCGCTCCGGAGTTGATGCACACGTTGGCGTCGGTGGCGGCGGGCCACCCGGAGTACGTGAGAGAAGAGTTTGCGGTTCCTCGCTCGATTGTCACCCATGTCTGGGTGGATAACATCAGGTACTCAGGTCCGCGCGCTGATGTGTTGAAGAGCACGACGGCGCTCGACGAGCTGGCGTTGGCCGCGACGATAACGTGGAAGCCCAAGGACTCGCACACGGCCGTCGACCGCTACGAGTTCATCGGCGTTGGCTGGCAGCACGACACGAAGACCGTGGGTTTGTCGGAGAAGTTGCGTTGCCGTATAGAAGCAGCACGTTCCGAGGTGTCGTCGGGGTCGATGACGGCGGCAGCTCTTGAGTCTTTGGCTGGCAGGTTGTTGCACGCGTCGGCCATTGTTGGCGTCTTTGCGGGAGAGTTTTATTTCGCCCTGAAATTCTTCCGCAGACTCATGAACACGTTGAACCGGGGCGAGAAGGCCGTCGACACCAAAGTTGAGTTGTCTGGCTGCTTGAAGACATCGTTGCTCAACTGGACAGGACGTGTCTTGGGGCGTCGACGGGTTCCCATCGAGGGAAAGCCGCCCTGTGCGACGATTTTTGTTGACGCGAGTTTGGATGGTTGGGGCGGCGTCTTGGTGGACGCGAACACGAGCGCGATGGAAGTCGTTGGTTCGAGATGGACGCCTCGGGAGCGGAAGCTCCATATAAACGAGTTGGAGGCGCTCGCGTTCGAGCGGTCGGTGAAGGCTATGCCGACTTCGTACGTTGGCGGCGCCGTGACAGTGGTTGTGGACAACACCACAGTCCAGGGAGTGGCTCGTAAAGGAGCGTGTGTGCGCTCGCGAGTGTTGAATGATGCGGTGATGTCCGCCCTTTTGTTTTTGAAATCGCATGACGTTTCCGTCTCAGTGAAATGGGTCCGGAGCGCTGGAAACCCGGCGGATCTACCGTCACGGGTTCCAGTTTCGTCTTTAACGGGCGAGAACCTCACTAGCATGTCACTTGCTGTTAGGAGGTTTTTAACTGGCGACATGGGATAGGTGGAGTGACCCCGCAGGGTGTCCAAAGTACCCTTGGGGTATCACCCCGTCGTAAGTTGTTATTCGGAGTTCTTCATTCCTTTCCTCTCATTGAACGAAAACCGCAGCTGCAATGCACAGCAGCGATGCCTGACTGCAATGTCCTACTGCAATGCCCGATACTGAGGATAGCCGATAGAGATTCTCACGGATTTTCCGAGGGAATCTGCGAGGCTAGACGAATTTACATACAGGGTGTCTGTTCTACGGGGGAAACATTTTGTTTTCCCTCCCACCCGCCCAGTGGCAGGAATGGCGCGATGCCGGGGTGAATTTGTCATCCGTTTTCCTAGCCGTCCACGAGTACTTCGTGAGAGCCGGGGCCGAGATCCCTCCCACCTTGCCCCCGTGACCCCGCAGGGTGTCCAAAGTACCCTTGGGGTATCACCCCATCGTAAGTTGTTATTCGGAGTTCTTCATTCCTTTCCTCTCATTGAACGAAAACCGCAGCTGCAATGCACAGCAGCGATGCCTGACTGCAATGTCCTACTGCAATGCCCGATACTGAGGATAGCCGATAGAGATTCCATTGTTTCGAGTTGTCCCCACCAAGGAGACACCTCGATTTTGACGTCCGGAGATGTCCCCACCCTGGAAACCTTCAAACTTTGAAGGAGACACTTGAATTTCATTGTTTCGAGTTGTCCCCACCAAGGAGACACCTCGATTTCGACGTCCGGAGATGTCCCCACCCTGGAAGCCTTCAAACTTTGAGGGAGACACTTGAATTTCATTGTTTCGAGTTGTCCCCACCAAGGAGACACCTCTATTTTGACGTCCGGAGATGTCCCCACCCTGGAAACCTTCAAACTTTGAGGGAGACACTTGAATTTCATTGTTTCGAGTTGTCCCCACCAAGGAGACACCTCGATTTTGACATCCGGAGATGTCCCCACCCTGGAAACCTTCAAACTTTGAGGGAGACACTTGAATTTCATTGTTTCGAGTTGTCCCCACCAAGGAGACACCTCGATTTTGACATCCGGAGATGTCCCCACCCTGGAAACCTTCAAACTTTGAGGGAGACACTTGAATTTCATTGTTTCGAGTTGTCCCCACCAAGGAGACACCTCTATTTTGACGTCCGGAGATGTCCCCACCCTGGAAACCTTCAAACTTTGAGGGAGACACTTGAATTTCATTGTTTCGAGTTGTCCCCACCAAGGAGACACCTCGATTTTGACATCCGGAGATGTCCCCACCCTGGAAACCTTCAAACTTTGAGGGAGACACTTGAATTTCATTGTTTCGAGTTGTCCCCACCAAGGAGACACCTCTATTTTGACGTCCGGAGATGTCCCCACCCTGGAAACCTTCAAACTTTGAGGGAGACACTTGAATTTCATTGTTTCGAGTTGTCCCCACCAAGGAGACACCTCTATTTTGACGTCCGGAGATGTCCCCACCCTGGAAACCTTCAAACTTTGAGGGAGACACTTGAATTTCATTGTTTCGAGTTGTCCCCACCAAGGAGACACCTCTATTTTGACGTCCGGAGATGTCCCCACCCTGGAAACCTTCAAACTTTGAGGGAGACACTTGAATTTCATTGTTTCGAGTTGTCCCCACCAAGGAGACACCTCGATTTTGACGTCCGGAGATGTCCCCACCCTGGAAACCTTCAAACTTTGAGGGAGACACTTGAATTTCATTGTTTCGAGTTGTCCCCACCAAGGAGACACCTCTATTTTGACGTCCGGAGATGTCCCCACCCTGGAAACCTTCAAACTTTGAGGGAGACACTTGAATTTCATTGTTTCGAGTTGTCCCCACCAAGGAGACACCTCTATTTTGACGTCCGGAGATGTCCCCACCCTGGAAACCTTCAAACTTTGAGGGAGACACTTGAATTTCATTGTTTCGAGTTGTCCCCACCAAGGAGACACCTCTATTTTGACGTCCGGAGATGTCCCCACCCTGGAAACCTTCAAACTTTGAGGGAGACACTTGAATTTCATTGTTTCGAGTTGTCCCCACCAAGGAGACACCTCTATTTTGACATCCGGAGATGTCCCCACCCTGGAAACCTTCAAACTTTGAGGGAGACACTTGAATTTCATTGTTTCGAGTTGTCCCCACCAAGGAGACACCTCGATTTTGACATCCGGAGATGTCCCCACCCTGGAAACCTTCAAACTTTGAGGGAGACACTTGAATTTCATTGTTTCGAGTTGTCCCCACCAAGGAGACACCTCGATTTTGACATCCGGAGATGTCCCCACCCTGGAAACCTTCAAACTTTGAGGGAGACACTTGAATTTCATTGTTTCGAGTTGTCCCCACCAAGGAGACACCTCTATTTTGACGTCCGGAGATGTCCCCACCCTGGAAACCTTCAAACTTTGAGGGAGACACTTGAATTTCATTGTTTCGAGTTGTCCCCACCAAGGAGACACCTCGATTTTGACATCCGGAGATGTCCCCACCCTGGAAACCTTCAAACTTTGAGGGAGACACTTGAATTTCATTGTTTCGAGTTGTCCCCACCAAGGAGACACTCACAGTTTCACTGAGGGAGTTGATGCACCACGAAAAGTCGATTAGAGAACTTAACACAGCCTTCAGGGTGTGGTTGGTTCAAAGAGAAATTCAAGTTTTCCCACCCTCCCTAACCCCCCGGTGACCTCGCCCAAGCTCGTTTCCCCGGGTTAAGGCAGTCACTCAACATTCCCTTGCGCTAGTGCTATCAGTTACAAAGACGTGTTCTTACTTCTCCCTTTCTCCTAAGCAGTTCTCGTCAGACAATACGAAGAGCAGAAGCTCTTTTTCTCCTAAGCAGTTCTCGTCAGACAATACGAAGAGCAGAAGCTCTTCTAGGCAGTTCTCGTCAGACAATACGAAGAGCAGAAACTCCTCGATTTTGACATCCGGAGATGTCCCCACCCTGGAAACCTTCAAACTTTGAGGGAGACACTTGAATTTCATTGTTTCGAGTTGTCCCCACCAAGGAGACACCTCTATTTTGACATCCGGAGATGTCCCCACCCTGGAAACCTTCAAACTTTGAGGGAGACACTTGAATTTCATTGTTTCGAGTTGTCCCCACCAAGGAGACACCTCTATTTTGACGTCCGGAGATGTCCCCACCCTGGAAACCTTCAAACTTTGAGGGAGACACTTGAATTTCATTGTTTCGAGTTGTCCCCACCAAGGAGACACCTCGATTTTGACATCCGGAGATGTCCCCACCCTGGAAACCTTCAAACTTTGAGGGAGACACTTGAATTTCATTGTTTCGAGTTGTCCCCACCAAGGAGACACCTCTATTTTGACATCCGGAGATGTCCCCACCCTGGAAACCTTCAAACTTTGAGGGAGACACTTGAATTTCATTGTTTCGAGTTGTCCCCACCAAGGAGACACCTCGATTTTGACGTCCGGAGATGTCCCCACCCTGGAAACCTTCAAACTTTGAGGGAGACACTTGAATTTCATTGTTTCGAGTTGTCCCCACCAAGGAGACACCTCTATTTTGACGTCCGGAGATGTCCCCACCCTGGAAACCTTCAAACTTTGAGGGAGACACTTGAATTTCATTGTTTCGAGTTGTCCCCACCAAGGAGACACCTCTATTTTGACGTCCGGAGATGTCCCCACCCTGGAAACCTTCAAACTTTGAGGGAGACACTTGAATTTCATTGTTTCGAGTTGTCCCCACCAAGGAGACACCTCTATTTTGACATCCGGAGATGTCCCCACCCTGGAAACCTTCAAACTTTGAGGGAGACACTTGAATTTCATTGTTTCGAGTTGTCCCCACCAAGGAGACACCTCTATTTTGACGTCCGGAGATGTCCCCACCCTGGAAACCTTCAAACTTTGAGGGAGACACTTGAATTTCATTGTTTCGAGTTGTCCCCACCAAGGAGACACCTCTATTTTGACGTCCGGAGATGTCCCCACCCTGGAAACCTTCAAACTTTGAGGGAGACACTTGAATTTCATTGTTTCGAGTTGTCCCCACCAAGGAGACACCTCGATTTTGACATCCGGAGATGTCCCCACCCTGGAAACCTTCAAACTTTGAGGGAGACACTTGAATTTCATTGTTTCGAGTTGTCCCCACCAAGGAGACACCTCTATTTTGACATCCGGAGATGTCCCCACCCTGGAAACCTTCAAACTTTGAGGGAGACACTTGAATTTCATTGTTTCGAGTTGTCCCCACCAAGGAGACACCTCGATTTTGACGTCCGGAGATGTCCCCACCCTGGAAACCTTCAAACTTTGAGGGAGACACTTGAATTTCATTGTTTCGAGTTGTCCCCACCAAGGAGACACCTCGATTTTGACATCCGGAGATGTCCCCACCCTGGAAACCTTCAAACTTTGAGGGAGACACTTGAATTTCATTGTTTCGAGTTGTCCCCACCAAGGAGACACCTCGATTTTGACGTCCGGAGATGTCCCCACCCTGGAAACCTTCAAACTTTGAGGGAGACACTTGAATTTCATTGTTTCGAGTTGTCCCCACCAAGGAGACACTCACAGTTTCACTGAGGGAGTTGATGCACCACGAAAAGTCGATTAGAGAACTTAACACAGCCTTCAGGGTGTGGTTGGTTCAAAGAGAAATTCAAGTTTTCCCACCCTCCCTAACCCCCCGGTGACCTCGCCCAAGCTCGTTTCCCCGGGTTAAGGCAGTCACTCAACATTCCCTTGCGCTAGTGCTATCAGTTACAAAGACGTGTTCTTACTTCTCCCTTTCTCCTAAGCAGTTCTCGTCAGACAATACGAAGAGCAGAAGCTCTTCTAGGCAGTTCTCGTCAGACAATACGAAGAGCAGAAACTCCTCGATTTTGACATCCGGAGATGTCCCCACCCTGGAAGCCTTCAAACTTTGAGGGAGACACTTGAATTTCATTGTTTCGAGTTGTCCCCACCAAGGAGACACCTCTATTTTGACATCTGGAGATGTCCCCACCCTGGAAACCTTCAAACTTTGAGGGAGACACTTGAATTTCATTGTTTCGAGTTGTCCCCACCAAGGAGACACCTCGATTTTGACATCCGGAGATGTCCCCACCCTGGAAACCTTCAAACTTTGAGGGAGACACTTGAATTTCATTGTTTCGAGTTGTCCCCACCAAGGAGACACCTCGATTTTGACATCCGGAGATGTCCCCACCCTGGAAACCTTCAAACTTTGAGGGAGACACTTGAATTTCATTGTTTCGAGTTGTCCCCACCAAGGAGACACCTCTATTTTGACATCCGGAGATGTCCCCACCCTGGAAACCTTCAAACTTTGAGGGAGACACTTGAATTTCATTGTTTCGAGTTGTCCCCACCAAGGAGACACCTCTATTTTGACGTCCGGAGATGTCCCCACCCTGGAAACCTTCAAACTTTGAGGGAGACACTTGAATTTCATTGTTTCGAGTTGTCCCCACCAAGGAGACACCTCGATTTTGACATCCGGAGATGTCCCCACCCTGGAAACCTTCAAACTTTGAGGGAGACACTTGAATTTCATTGTTTCGAGTTGTCCCCACCAAGGAGACACCTCTATTTTGACGTCCGGAGATGTCCCCACCCTGGAAACCTTCAAACTTTGAGGGAGACACTTGAATTTCATTGTTTCGAGTTGTCCCCACCAAGGAGACACCTCGATTTTGACGTCCGGAGATGTCCCCACCCTGGAAACCTTCAAACTTTGAGGGAGACACTTGAATTTCATTGTTTCGAGTTGTCCCCACCAAGGAGACACCTCGATTTTGACATCCGGAGATGTCCCCACCCTGGAAACCTTCAAACTTTGAGGGAGACACTTGAATTTCATTGTTTCGAGTTGTCCCCACCAAGGAGACACCTCGATTTTGACATCCGGAGATGTCCCCACCCTGGAAACCTTCAAACTTTGAGGGAGACACTTGAATTTCATTGTTTCGAGTTGTCCCCACCAAGGAGACACCTCGATTTTGACGTCCGGAGATGTCCCCACCCTGGAAACCTTCAAACTTTGAGGGAGACACTTGAATTTCATTGTTTCGAGTTGTCCCCACCAAGGAGACACCTCGATTTTGACATCCGGAGATGTCCCCACCCTGGAAACCTTCAAACTTTGAGGGAGACACTTGAATTTCATTGTTTCGAGTTGTCCCCACCAAGGAGACACCTCGATTTTGACATCCGGAGATGTCCCCACCCTGGAAACCTTCAAACTTTGAGGGAGACACTTGAATTTCATTGTTTCGAGTTGTCCCCACCAAGGAGACACCTCGATTTTGACATCCGGAGATGTCCCCACCCTGGAAACCTTCAAACTTTGAGGGAGACACTTGAATTTCATTGTTTCGAGTTGTCCCCACCAAGGAGACACCTCTATTTTGACGTCCGGAGATGTCCCCACCCTGGAAACCTTCAAACTTTGAGGGAGACACTTGAATTTCATTGTTTCGAGTTGTCCCCACCAAGGAGACACCTCTATTTTGACGTCCGGAGATGTCCCCACCCTGGAAACCTTCAAACTTTGAGGGAGACACTTGAATTTCATTGTTTCGAGTTGTCCCCACCAAGGAGACACCTCTATTTTGACGTCCGGAGATGTCCCCACCCTGGAAACCTTCAAACTTTGAGGGAGACACTTGAATTTCATTGTTTCGAGTTGTCCCCACCAAGGAGACACCTCGATTTTGACGTCCGGAGATGTCCCCACCCTGGAAACCTTCAAACTTTGAGGGAGACACTTGAATTTCATTGTTTCGAGTTGTCCCCACCAAGGAGACACCTCGATTTTGACATCCGGAGATGTCCCCACCCTGGAAACCTTCAAACTTTGAGGGAGACACTTGAATTTCATTGTTTCGAGTTGTCCCCACCAAGGAGACACCTCTATTTTGACGTCCGGAGATGTCCCCACCCTGGAAACCTTCAAACTTTGAGGGAGACACTTGAATTTCATTGTTTCGAGTTGTCCCCACCAAGGAGACACCTCGATTTTGACATCCGGAGATGTCCCCACCCTGGAAACCTTCAAACTTTGAGGGAGACACTTGAATTTCATTGTTTCGAGTTGTCCCCACCAAGGAGACACCTCTATTTTGACATCCGGAGATGTCCCCACCCTGGAAACCTTCAAACTTTGAGGGAGACACTTGAACTTCATTGTTTCGAGTTGTCCCCACCAAGGAGACACCTCGATTTTGACGTCCGGAGATGTCCCCACCCTGGAAACCTTCAAACTTTGAGGGAGACACTTGAATTTCATTGTTTCGAGTTGTCCCCACCAAGGAGACACCTCGATTTTGACATCCGGAGATGTCCCCACCCTGGAAGCCTTCAAACTTTGAGGGAGACACTTGAATTTCATTGTTTCGAGTTGTCCCCACCAAGGAGACACCTCTATTTTGGAATGCCTTCGCGCTTCACTTGCTGAGTTCATCATGAACTGCGCTACTGCGCTTCGCGTGCGCTTCACTTGATCGTTGCATTTCTCAGAATGCTTCTGAAATCCACTCATTGCAACAAAGAAAGGGGAAGAAGAAACAGGGTTTCACGTACGATGGGGTAACCCCCTGAGGTAGCCACTGATTTTGTGAGTGAACAGGCTAGCCCAGGAAGTCACACCACCAGACCCATATCGCCAGTAAGAAAACTCCTTACCGCAAGTGCCATGTCGGCCAAATTCGCATCGGTCAAAGCCGACACCGGGACCCGCGACGGCAGGTCGGCGGGATTCCCCGCACTCTTTACCCAGCGAACAGAGACTGAGATGTTCAGCCCGCGCAGATGCGCGAGCCCCTTCACGACTGCGTCATTTAAGACTTGCGACCGCAGACATGAACCCTTACGGGCAACACCTTGTACCGTCGTGTTGTCCACGACCACCGTCACTGCACCGCCCTCGTGCGCCGACGTCACCGACGCCACGCAACGCTCGAACGCCAGGGCCTCCAACTCGTTGATATGGAGCCTCTTTTCCTTCCGCGACCATCTCGAACCCAACACTTCGATCGCGTTCGTAGCGACGTTTACGACGACGCCGCCCCATCCATCTAGACTCGCGTCAACGAAAACGGTCAACGCTGGCACTCTAGCCTCCACCGGCATGCTACGGCTCCCGAGAACGGCTCGAATCCACATTTCAAGCAACCGCTGCACACCGCCGGAAAGACGAATCGTCTGATCGACCGCCTTCTCCCCCCGATTGAGGGCGTTCGTCAAGCGCCGAAGGAACTTCAGAGCGAAGTAATACTCGCCCACAAAAACGCCGACGATCGCTGACGCATGCAGCAACCGCCCTCCGAGCGTCTCCAATCCCGAAGCAGACATCGCGCCCGTGCGCACTTCTTCCACGTCCCGTGCGAGCTTCTTGGCCAGCTTCGCCGATATGCCCACCTTGTTCTTCGAGTGGTCCCAGTCCACCCCGATGAACTCGTATCTCGAGCTCGCTGTCCGGGTGTCCGCTTGCTTCCACGTCACCTTCGCCTGTGCCGCCAAATCGTCGACAATCCGAGTCGCTTCGAGAACCTCCTTGCGCGATCCGGCGTACCGAATGTTGTCGACCCAAGTGTGCACTGTGAGCGTCGACGGCACTGCGTGTTCCTGCTTGACGAAATCGGGGTGCCCGGCAACGGTCGACGTCAACGTGTGCATTAACTCGGGTGCACAGGTGTGGCCCATCGGCAACCGAGTGAGCTCCCACCATTCATCGGCGTCATCTCTGAACCGAAACGAGCCACGCGCGCTGTGCGGAATCGCAACACCGTAGAACCCGCAGCGAAAGTCACGCGTGGATCCGCATTCCGCGTGCACCGCTGACAGGTATTTGCTGACGTGCTCCAGCGGTACCGACGCCTTGTATCCGTCGGCCTCAATCGCGTTGTTCGCTTCGAACGTCCACAGAATGAACCGCTGTCGCAATGCACCCTCCTTCTCTTCGATGACCGTGAATGGCACGTTCACTGAACTTCCAGGCCCACGCGCCCTCCGAGCTATGCCGTGAGCTTCCAGCTCATGCGCATGACGTGCTTGCAACCGCGAATCCCGACGAGCCGTTGACGCAGCAGTATCCGTCGTCGCGCCAAATGTCCGCCGCCACGTCTCATCGAACCGAATCCTCGTCACATCATTCATCCGCTCTCGTAGGAGCGGTACGTCCATCGGTGGCACACTATCAACATGCAGCGGCGCGGCCTTCTCCTCGTCCGTCTTGGGCAAGCGCGTCTTTTTCCCCCGCTTGAACAGCGAGTGCTGCTGCCGGACAAACCGACCCAGGTCCAACGGGTCCCTGTTCCTCACAGAAACACAGTGACCTCCGCCGTTCTTAGCACGCGCGCCAGCGCCACCACGTTGTTTGCGTACCGCACCGTCATCTGCGCCACGGTCGGGTCCACCTCGTTCTTGTGCTTGGCCACCCTGGATATCAGGTGCTCTGGGAACGGAGCTCCTAGGGACTTGGCCTCCAGCAGGTGGTCGACTGCCCCCCTCTTGATGCTGTGTGCCGAGTATCGGCACATCCGAAGCTCGCCCGCCCACATTCTCGCGAGCTGCGCTGTCGACACCGACGTCAATTGGCGGAAGTCCCCCGCGCCTCGTACGAGCATCGCGATCACGTTCGTCAACGGCCCGCAGATAACCACCAACTTGCTCACACAAAACGGGTTCCTGGTACGACCCTTCGGCCGCACTCCCCAGTCGACTATGACTTCGTCGTCCGTCACCAGAACAAAGTCTCTCCGCGTCAGCATGCACACATCGGCCCAACGCGACGCCGTCTTCCACGCGACGAGTGTCGCCAAACGAACGTGCGACACCTGGTCCATCGCCCATGAAAGGAGCGTGTCGCGCGGAATCGACTCCGCCTGCGACAGCGGGATAGCTGCACCAGCACCACGGAGAGCAGACGCCAACGTTTTCAACGGCTGGCTGTTGACCCCCAAATGGCCAAAAACCGCCGCCAGCAACCGGGAGTACGCCAGCATACCCTGGGGTTCCACCGAAGTAGCCATCACGAACAGGACAGCCGTATCCGGGTTGAGGCCCATACCTTGCGCACTGGTCCACGCCTGGAATCGTCTCCACAAATTGCGTCGATCGTCCACCGTCGATTCCGCCCAAGCACGACCCACCACCTGGTGCAATCGGTCGCGTGCTTCCGACACCGTCACGTCTCTCTCTCTGTGCCTCGAAGCAAGAGTCCGCGTGACCGCCACGCCCGTCTTCGATGCCACTAAATCGAGAACCGCTTGGCCGACGATCGACGCCGCGCGCGACTGCTGTGTGAGAAGCCCTGCCTCCCCGGCTGAGAATCCGCGAAATGGCGAAGAGTTGGTTCTCGCGCTCCTTGGTGAAGGGGCGAGAGCCTGAATTGATTGTGCGCCGGGGATCACGCTCCTGACGGCTGCTAGGACTGACTCGGTCTCCTCCTCGAGAGAGACCCTTCGAAACCCGGGAAGAGGGAGGATGCCGGACGCGAGGATCGACCGACGGAGAACTGGCTGCGCGTCCGGAAACGCGCGATGGGAAGATGTCGCGGTTGGGGTTTGAAAATTGATCGGGGAGGGAATGGGATGGATAACTGGCCCCGCGGGTAACGTCCCGTCTGTCTGCCGGAAGGACGCCAGTCACTTTCCCCCGGGCATACCGTTTCCCCGTGCATAAGACCAGTTCTTGCCACCCTTTCCACCCTTGTACCTCCTCGGGGCGGCGTCCCACTTTGCCGTGCGGCTCCGCTCCTTCTCCATGTCACCCTTGACCTTCGCCATCGTCCGATCAAGAACGTCCTCGGCCGCGGTCTCCATCTCCCGCAGCATCCTGCCGCGGGGCACCTTCTCGACGCACCACCCGTGGTGCAGGCGGACTTCCAACAAAAGCTCGTTCCCGAGCCGCACCAACTCCTCGTTCGCCGTCCAACCCGCTGAACCGGCGGCTACGCCCAAGATCCACGTCCTGAGCCTCTCGAAGGCACCTTTCAGCGCTGCCCCTCCCGGCGCTGAGACGTTGCCCGCCACGTACTCTGACTGCAAGTCACGGACCAGGCCGTGCGGATCGGCCGCCGCAATCTCCGACCATTCGCGAACGTCTTTGAGGCTGTACCGAGCCGGGTACCCGACCTGCGGCCCCGGTCCGTCAACCCCCGCCGGAATCCCAAGCTGGGCCTGCAGCGTCGCGATCGCCACCTTCTGCTGTTCCACGACGCTACACACCTGCTGTAGCATGGCAGAGAGACTGGCTACCCGCGGGTCCTCAGCCTGCGGCTGCGGCTGCGACGTCGATTGCT
Source organism: Diplonema papillatum (assembly GCA_030068145.1). Classification (NCBI taxonomy): domain Eukaryota; phylum Euglenozoa; class Diplonemea; order Diplonemida; family Diplonemidae; genus Diplonema; species Diplonema papillatum. Next base: position 105,096 of record JAPJBO010000678.1, read on the forward strand.
GTTCCTGTGGGCGCGGCTGCTGCTGCTGCGGCGGTGGAACGCCCTTCGCCGCCATCGTTACGCCAGCGGGAGCTGCGGCCAACGACGGCGGTGGTACTGCGCCCGCTTTGCCCAACACTTTCTGGCACGCCAACTTCACCCTTTCTTCGTCCTCTTCGTTGGCCATCATAAGCACGGCCAGCCCACGTGGGAGGTCAAACCCTGCGACGTTCGCCGCCTCTGCACCAATTGCCTCCACCAAAACTGAGAGCACCTTCTCTTTGACCGCCTCGCTGCACGAACCAAAGACCGCCCCGCAGAATCTTTCCATGTCCTTGACACGAAACTTCCTTTTCGCAGGCGGGGCATCCAGAAACGTCCGCGTCCAGGCGTCTTTCAATGCGGCGGGGAAACGATACTCCCACTTCTCTGCGTTCGGAAGCGGCGACTGCTGACTGTCCGGCATAATCGTATAATGAATTTTAGACTTTGTGTTGCTAAAACCCCAATGACCTGCTGTTTGGTCGTTACGCTGAAACATTCCCACGATGAATCGTAAGACACCTCGATTTTGACATCCGGAGATGTCCCCACCCTGGAAGCCTTCAAACTTTGAGGGAGACACTTGAATTTCATTGTTTCGAGTTGTCCCCACCAAGGAGACACCTCTATTTTGACATCTGGAGATGTCCCCACCCTGGAAACCTTCAAACTTTGAGGGAGACACTTGAATTTCATTGTTTCGAGTTGTCCCCACCAAGGAGACACCTCTATTTTGACATCCGGAGATGTCCCCACCCTGGAAACCTTCAAACTTTGAGGGAGACACTTGAATTTCATTGTTTCGAGTTGTCCCCACCAAGGAGACACCTCGATTTTGACATCCGGAGATGTCCCCACCCTGGAAACCTTCAAACTTTGAGGGAGACACTTGAATTTCATTGTTTCGAGTTGTCCCCACCAAGGAGACACCTCGATTTTGACATCCGGAGATGTCCCCACCCTGGAAACCTTCAAACTTTGAGGGAGACACTTGAATTTCATTGTTTCGAGTTGTCCCCACCAAGGAGACACCTCGATTTTGACATCCGGAGATGTCCCCACCCTGGAAACCTTCAAACTTTGAGGGAGACACTTGAATTTCATTGTTTCGAGTTGTCCCCACCAAGGAGACACCTCTATTTTGACGTCCGGAGATGTCCCCACCCTGGAAACCTTCAAACTTTGAGGGAGACACTTGAATTTCATTGTTTCGAGTTGTCCCCACCAAGGAGACACCTCGATTTTGACATCCGGAGATGTCCCCACCCTGGAAACCTTCAGACTTTGAAGGAGACACTTGAATTGCATCGTTTCGAGTTGTGCCTACCAAGGAGACACCACCATTGAGCGGGTACCTTGTACCAGATAAAGAAAAAGCTAGGTTGATTGCTATTGTTGAAACAATCGAACACGTTGTACCATGTTGTTAAACAAGCTTAAATAGTGGGATTAAGGGGAGGGCAAGGGGTATAAGTTTTTCGAACATCTTAAACTTAAAGTTTCCTGCGTATCATGATGGGCACTACGTGGGACTGCAGATTTCCAGCTTCTCTACGAGGGGCATGGGAGGCCAGATTTGCTGCAACCGACTACCCCGACAAGAAGCGCATCAAAGTGGAGGAACTGAAAAGCTGGTGTCGTTCTCGGTTCGGGGTTTCCATGGATCTGGGAGGGGCTGTACGATCAGTGTTGCTTGACGTGCTCAGAATTTCGGAGGTTCCTGTTGGGCTGAACGTCTGGAAGATGCTCGCGGTTCTGCGAATGCTCGAGGAAAAAGATGCAGCTTTACTACGTGCATCCTTAGAAAAGGTCTTGGCTACGGAGGTAGTGCCGGCACAGGAAGTGACGCTGCAGGAGGATCAGCTGAAGGGTGCGACGACAACAAGCAGCGTGACTTCTTGCCAGCCCGAACCCGGTGCCCCAGGAGTCTTTGCAGACACATCGCAGCGAGAAGCTGCTGGGCGAAGCACTTCGGGATCTCTTGCTGAAGCAGGCAAAACGTCTCTACCTCTAGTCGCCATCCGTGGAGTTTCAGCGATTGCATTTGTGGAGTTGGTGAGAAACGGGACGGTCTCTTATTGTCGGCAACCGTGGAGTGTTTGCGACGTAGACAAGGCGATGCAGGTAAGAGCGGTTCCTTTACTGAAGAAGGCTGGTTTGTATGCGCACGTGGACATCGGAAGAGGGTCGAGCAGGAAGCGGCTGGTGTGTCTGGGATGTGAAGAGCACGTGAAGCGCGCCTCCGAAGCAGTATCGAGCGCTTTCGAAGGTGCTACCGACGTGGAGGCGGGTGCGGTCGGCGCGCCGATTGCACCTGCCGTCCCCCGCAACCCCGACCTGGCTGAGGTGTCAGCTCTGCCCACTGACATCGAACTACGACCTCCGACCGCCTCCGCGCCGACTGCACGTGCCTCCGCGCCGACTGCTCCTGCCGTTCCCCGCGAATCCGACGTGACTGACGTGTCAGCTATAACCGCTGAAGTCCTCGAACCTCAACCTTCTTCTCGCTGCAGCCCGGCAAGCCGACTCGGGACTCCCCCTCCTGAGTACGGTAGTCCCGACCCGCTGTGGATCTCCTGCGACCCCGACCTGCCTGAAGTGTCATCTCTACCCTCTGAAGAGATTGACCACGTTGCTCGCGATACGAAGCGAGGGATGTACGGGTTGCGCAACGTCACGGGGAGTTGTTGCTTCGCAAGCTCTGTAATACAAATGCTGCGGATGTCGAACTGGGCACAAACGGTTCAGGGGGACGGCAGTGCTTTCCGGGAGTCGCTGCTCACTCTTCTCAGGAGTGATGGCGAAGATTCATCTTCCGCTGAGATGACGTCTTTTCTGCGCGAACTGCCTTCGCGTTTTGACGGCACCGTTGAAGAAGACGCCGGGGGAATGCTGCAATATGTGCTGCAGCAATTCAGCAATGCAGAGTTGACATGGCTGTGCTCGCTTGAGAGAACGACGATGGTTTGCCACCAGTGCGGGAGGCGCCGTCTCGTTGCCGATGCGCCCACCCCTGTCGTGTTCTTGCCTTTCAAGCATGGTGAAGGTACGCAGAGGTTGCTTGAGTCCACCAAGGATGTGGAGCTCGTCGACGACATAGACTGTGACCGTTGTGGTGTAAGGACGAAGACTTCGAAGAGCTCGAAGGTTTATTTGCTGGACCGCCAAGAGGATGTCCTCATGTACTGCAACCGTTTCGGCAGGTTTGAGGAGAGGAAGCACTCCGGCAAACCGAGAGGCTTGGTAACGCATAATGGGAGGACGCTCCATCTGCGCGCCTTCACCGTCCACCAAGGAGACTCCCGCACTGGCCATTTCCTCTGCGTGACTCGGACCTCCCGCGGTTGGGCCGTCCACAACGACTCGGTCACTGAGCACTCGGTTAAGTTTCCGAAGTACGAAGGCGAGGTAGTCGTTTTCCTGTACTCGAAAACGCCGTTGCCGCCAGCATCGTCGGAGGAGTCAGTCGTTGCTCCGCCGGTACGCGGGCCGCCGACGATTGTTGTCGGGGATTCGTTTCCGTCCTGGGGAGAAAGGTGCTCCGAACTTCTGGTTACCTGCTTGGAGACAGCCTCAGCCTCCTCGGTTGAGCAGCGTTTGCAATCCGTGCAGACGGGAAAGACATGCGCACTCTTCGCATGCGTGATGGCGTTGCATGACGTCGGCCCAACGCAAGTCGGCGAGGACATGCTGAAGGCGTGCGCGGCGGAGTTTGGCACCACCGTCGAAGCGTGTTCAAAGTATGGGGTGACCACGGCAGTGGTCGATGCTTTCGCTAAGAAGTTCGCGCTTGGAGTGTTGCGCTACCGGGACCTCGCCGACATTCTGAGTGGAAGGAGGAAAGCCGCACACGAGAGGAACATATTGTACCTTTCGCGCGGGGAGCCCGAGGGCCACTTCATCTACCTGCGGCTCCCTGACGCGATCCTCAAAGCGGAAGAAAAGTCGCTGCAGATCGTTGCAGAGGCGCTGGTTACACGATCCCGATGCAGTATCAGCACCGAGACCGGTCGTGAAGAGGCGCCTACCAGTCCTCATGCAGCATCGGAGACCGGTGAAGAGGCTCCAACTAGTCCTCGTGCTGCCACGCCGGTTCTGGCATCGGAAGCACAGACCAACCGACGATCGCCTTCCACGTCTGGCGCCGTCGCCCACCTTGACAAGTGGGAGTATCGTGTGTTTTCCGTCAAGTCGTCAACTGCCGAGACCGACCTGACTCACGGGTTGGAAACACTCGGGGCCCGATGCTGTGAAGGCGGCTTCACCAGCGATGACACACGCCAGGGCGTCGCAACATACGTCGCCGGCTTTGTTGTGACGAGGCTGCAACAGGGAAACAGGGTACTTGGTGTTCCCAGCGACGAGGCATTGCGGCTTTGGTGGCAGACAGCGGGGGAGCATGCCGTTGGCAAAGAGCAGGCGCCTGTGTACGAGAACAGCATGCGACTGCAGTTGTACACCCCTCTCCCAGGAAGCGGGCTCGCACCTTTGCTCCCGTGCGACCGGCTGCTGCAGACGCATGCATTGCGCAAAATGCAAACGACAAAGCCCGCCCCCCTGCCGAAGAAGTCGCCCGCAGCGTTGCCGTCTATTCCGGCTGAAGACGTCGCGCTCTACAACCTGCATGCCCGCATGTACGTTGGGGTGAAGAATGGCCTGAGCCACTCGGCCATGATCAAAGAACTTGCTGGCGAGCGCCTGCAGCACGTTTCTCTGGAGGCCAGGTACAATAACCGTACCGCTCTTCGAGAGCTTATTGGAATCTGGTCCGAGCTCTTGCTGAACCGGTTTCGGCAACAGTTGCTGGCTGAAGGGCCTGAGAACCTGTCGCCCCTGTTTCTTGTGGTCGACGCATCGACCATGCCGCATGCAGGGGACGACGTGGTAGGCGTACGTGTGCGATACGCCGATGCCTCGGAACCCAGTCTTTTGAAGGAGACCTTCATTGGGCTTGTGCCAAACGTTCCGAAGGGGTCGGACAACGCGAGCGCGACTGGGGACGCCACGTACAAGGCAGTTACGAAGCTGCTCAACCCCCTCTCCGTCAGCATGTCGGACATTTATGGGTGGTGTTCCGACGACGGCGCGACTATGATAGGTCGAAATGAAGGGGTGATAGCGCTGATCGCTAAAAACAGCGGGCGCAAAAAAAAGGGCATCGCTAAAGCGCTCGATGCGGCTCACCTGCTTCAGACAAAGTTGAAGTTTGTTCTGGAAGATCCCGCTGTAAAGCAGATCGCCAGCACCGTTCGGTCGGTGAATCGGATTTTTAAATCCAGCACGCTGATGCGCCGTACCCTTCGGGAAGCGTGCTCCGAAGCGGGGAAGACGGCGTTGAAACCGGATGGCAGCTGGCGAATTCGCTGGCTCAAGAAATGGGCAACGTCGATGACGAAAGCGTCTCGCATGCGCGACGCGTGGGCGAAATGCCTCAGCATGGAGTCAGTCGTCAGGCGGGCGCAGAAGAAGGGGAAGTCGGAAAAGCGGCAGAAGGTGACGAAAAAACGGCTCCGGATTTCGAAGAAGCTGTGCGAGGAAAAATTCGTGACTGGCCTGAGGTACTTGTCTCAGCTATTCGGAGCCCTTGCGTGTCCGCAGCTGATTGGGCAGTTGGAGGCGGGTCAGGCCAGCCAGATTGCTGCCTACCTGCAGAAGGCGCAGCTCGCACTTGCGGTGATGGATGTCCCGGACGCGTACCTCAGCGTCCATCATCGTGCCATCTCGTTGCTGGTCCCGGAGACCGTCATGTCTGCCAACGTGCTAGACGCCGTCACCGTGCTGGATGTCGGTCTCCTGAAGGAACGTCTTGTCGACACCGATTACGGTGAGTCTGCATGGACGCGCATGTGCGAACTTGCGTACCCGAACGACAAGGAGCACAGCGCGCTGCTGAAAGACTGGGGGAAGGTCAAGGAGGCCGCCCGGAGCACCAAACTTCTCTTCCTCGACTTCTGGAGGGCGCGTTTGGTGGAGTTGTCGGACCAGGGTTCTCGTGCCGCTCGTGTCCTTCAAGTGACACTCTGCACCGGGTGTGCCAGCAGCTGCGGCGTAGAGCGCGACTTCGGCGAAATGCGCTGGCGAGTTAGCGAGCTCAGAAACCGGGTGGAGGTGGAAACAATCAGCCAAGAGATGCTGATATCGAAGAACGGTCCTCCACCGGCTGATGCTCACGACTTCCTGATGGATGGCATCCGGTTCTGGAACGTAAAGGACCGAAGGGATTGTGGCGGGCGCCCTAAAAAGGGGACCGACTCGGAGGCGGAGCGGAACCGGAAGACGTGGACATGGGTAGAGGCCATGCATCGCCGAGGGCAAGACCCTGCCGTCCAGCGGACCGTCGACGAACTGCGTGAACGAGATCTCGCGCATTGGCTCGGGGTAAAGGGCCTCCGGGGTAACATCGCAATTGCCAGCATCGTTGCGGTTCTGCTGACGGCTCGCGTGGCAGGTCCGACTGGGCAGCAGCCGGTGGCCCGCCCAAGCATCACTCCATCCGCGGTTTCTCGATCGCGAGTTACCCCAGACGCCAACGCAGCTACCTCATCGCCTGGGCAGCAGCCGAAAGCTCGAAGCACCCCTTCCGCGGGTGCTCGTTCACGAGTTGCCCCAGCCGCCAACGCAGCTACGTCGTCGCCTGCCAACACTGCTCAATCAAGACCTGCCACTTCTCGGCCAAGAGGGTCCACATCAGCCTCTGCAGCGCCGTCTGCCGTAGCAGCTCCATCGCAGCCTGCATCTGCTTTGCCTATTGAGCTCCCTGTTGTTACGGCTTCAGCGAAAAGAAAGCAAACCCACCAGCCCGATACACTGCGAACACACAAACGCCTCCGCACGACATCGGCCACTCAACCCGCCCCGTCAACAACTGACAAGCGTTCCTCAGCAGCTGTTCCCGCAGTCCCACAAGGCAAACGCACGACACCGGCCACTAAACCCGCCCCGTCAACAACTGACAATCGTTCCTCAGCAGCTGTTCCCGCAGTCCCACAAGGCAAACGAAAACGTGCCTCGTCATGCCCGCCCTCTTGTCCGCCGCCCAAGGCCATAAAGCGAAGCAACGTGTCGTCGTCATCATCATCATCATCATCAGCATCATCATCATGTTCATCGTCGTCGTCGTCATCGTCGTCTTAGCCATACTGCCGTACGTACCCCGAGTCCATTGGTACATAAAATAAAACTGTTCTGTTTTTCAATGTGCCGTAAATCATTTTTGGTAAAACGAAGACGGCTTGCTTGCTAGGACTTTTCACTTTGGTTCCCACCCTGACCTGGAACTGGGGAAAATTGAAAGCACAGCTTCGGAGTTTCTTTCCTTGTCTTGCCGTTCGGGACGTTGTCCGCAAGCATACTCTGCCTCTGATGATAGACAACGTCGAATGTTCCGGCTATCCCATACGAGTTGAAGGTTCGGAGGGGTAACTTGCGGGGAATGATTGTATTTTGATATTCCCGCAAATATACGCCACATACTGTAATATTGTATAGTTTTCGGGACATCCACTAGAAGCACTGGGTTTCCGAAGATCAACGCGAAAAAACGCCGAAGGCGTACCTTGGCGTACCGTACCGTCCGGCCGGGGGGCTTGGCCCCCCGGACCCCCCATTCTTCAAACTTTCACAAAATCCGTGAGGTGGGCCTCGAATTCTTCTAAGTACAAACGCTGGTGTCCTGGACAAGCCACCCCCCCCAGGAAACATAAAACCCAAAACCCAGACCGGCCAGATTCAGTTTCCACCCCTGCCCCCCCCTCTACAGTGCAGTTGCCTTGGAGGCTGGGTGGTCAAATTCTCTAAGGTGAAATGGTCAAAATTCCCTGCCAAAAGTGGGCCCACAAAAATTTTCCAAAGTGTGGTATTTGGGGTATTTGGGGCAAAAAAAAAATTTTTTTTTCTGACCGCCCACCGTGGTGACCACCTTACAGTGTGGCAGGTAGCGTCTCCCCCCTCCACAGTGAAAATAGCCTGAGGGGGGGGGGGGGGGGGGTCGTTGTTGTTGGTGATGGTTTTGTGGGATGAAGTAGGGGAAAGAAAATTTCTTTTTGCGGTGGTCTCCGCTGGCCTGGTAGTCCGTGCTACCTCCTTTCTTTTACACTCGTTCTCTTCTCTACTCACTACTGTACGTACTCTTTCGCTCTTTTTCTCTCTTTGGCTAGCCAAAACAAAAGACTTCTGCGACCGACACCACGAACACATTCGCAATGAATGTGGCCCTGGGCCCCCCACGTGCATACATGTTGAGCAGGGGTTGCCATGTAGCCCGTATCGGTCTAAGTCAACAGGGGGGGGGGGGGGGGGGGGGGGGGGGGGGGGGGGGGGGGTCAGCCGGCTGATGGATGGATGGATGGTTCTTAACAAGATGCCTGTGGGGGTACCCACCCACCCCGGCCACGGCCCCAGGGTGGGACATTGTCCGTCGGTATTCCAAAAACGTCATCCCTGTGTGTTCGTTTCTTGTTTTTCGGGTTTCGGGGGCCTTTCCGAGGTCCCTCGGGGGTGGAAAAGGCCTCTCGGCAGGGAAAACGGTCGCCACTCGGGACCCCTCCGGGGCCCCTCGTGGCGACCGTTTTCCCTGCCTCAAGGCCTTTTCCACCCCTCGGGACCTCTACAAGGCCCCCTCAACCCGAAAAACAAAAACTCACTACAGTGGGGTTTTCCCCAATTTTGGTGATTTATCGGGGGAATCAACGACCCGAATATGGCCGCACTGGTGTGACTTTCAAGCATACACCATGATCCAGGGGTAGTGGTTGTGGTGGGTGAAACGTAAAGCGTTTAAAGAAGAACATTTGAATGTCTCTTGCACCTTCACTCGAGCTGCCACGTACTGGGTCGGAGGAGGAGACTGAGCGTGCACGTTCTGTAGCTCCTTCGGCTACTGCAGGACAAGCTGGGGTTCCTGCCCCCCAGCAGATGTCGGCTCGGCAGATGGAGGATCAGTGTCGTACTCTGGTAGGCAAAGTTATTGTGTATACCTTGAGCCCAGTTGGCAGCACCGCAGCATACCGCCTTCATGCGGGGAAGTTAGAGGCAGGTCTTTAGTCACAGTCGCACAAGGCATTTTACCAGGAAAATTCTTTAGTCACAGTCGCGATTGTGGCCCTTAACATTTTCACTATGAAAATCTTTAGTCACAGTCGCGATTGTGACCCTTCACATTTTCACTATGAAAATCTTTAGTCACAGTCGCGATTGTGGCCCTTAACATTTTCACTATGAAAATCTTTAGTCACAGTCGCGATTGTGGCCCTTAACATTTTCACTATGAAAATCTTTAGTCACAGTCGCGATTGTGACCCTTAACATTTTGGGTCAAAAATTTGGGTCAAAAATTTTGGGTCGAAATTTTTGGGTCAAAAATTTTGGTCAAAAATTTTGGGTCAAAAATTTTGGTCAAAATTTTTGGGTCAAAAATTTTGGTCAAAAATTTTGGTCAAAATTTTGGGTCAAAAATTTTGGGTCAAAATTTTTGGGTCAAAAATTTTGGTCAAAAATTTTGGGTCAAAAATTTGGGTCAAAATTTTTGGGTCAAAAATTTTGGGTCAAAAATTTTGGTCAAAATTTTTGGGTCAAAATTTTTGGATCAAAATTTTGGACCCAAAATTTTGGGTTCAAAATTTTGAGTTGAAAGGGCAGCTGTTGACGTTTCCCCACCACCAGAGCCTCAAGAGGGTGGTAGTCAACAAGGCGCGTTTTTTATTTTTAGGTGGAGTGTCGAGGGCTTACGGCATTCTTGCCTGCCCCCCTAATCTCCACCCCCTCCCTTTTTTGGTTATTTTTTTTTTTCGGGGGGAGGGCCCCATTTTTTTTTTTTTTTGTTTTTTTGGTAACCCGGAATTTTGTTTTTTGTGGTTTTTTTTTTTGGTTTTCAATTTGGTGTTCAGGAACACCTCCCATTCTAAAGTAGAATGGCATTTAAATAGGAAGGAAGGAGGGAAAAAATGACAGGAGAGTAGCAATTCAAAACAGGAAAAAATAGAAAGTAAGAGAGCTTTTGCTTGAAAAAAACAGAACTACCAGAGGATGTCGTAACAAATAGGAAAGAGCGGGACACTTGGCTGTTCTGCTTCAGGGTCTTCATCAATGTCATCAATGTCATAAAGGTCATCAATATCATCAACACAATCGAGACATTGATGAGTTGCTGCTGCAACTGCAGGAACTTCTTCGACCTTTCTCCTCTTTGGCTCTTCCCCAGGGGAGCTTGATGGTGCACTGCTTGCAGCACAGATGGATCTGCTTGCATCAGCTTCCTGCAAGAGCTTTAAAGCCAACTGCAACGACTCCACCTGCTGTTGCAATGCCACAACCCTGGGTTCCCCTTGGTTGAAGATCTCGCTGTACACCAACCGCAAAGCTTGTTGCAGTCCTTGCTCCCTTCATCTTGATCAATCTCTTGAGATGACCCCATGTGCCGTCTCCCTTCTGTGTGCCAGCAAGCCATTGCTGTTCACTGTAATTTTTTCTGAGGTGCACAAGCTCTGCTGAGCTGAGACCGTCAATTGCCCCACCATGGATTGAGGCAAGGATCCGCTCTTCACTCTCAACTGACAGCTCTTTAAACTCGGTGACTGTATCCACCAACTTCCACGCTGTCCGGAGCCCTGTGAACTCCTCGCGGCCGTGGTTGACCCATCCATATCGTACATTCCCTTTCTTTTCTTCACCCCAATAGAAGTTGGAAGAGGTGGGGTCAAGTCGGCTGCGGTACGTTCCAGCCCCATCTGTAGTAATGAAAACCGGCTTGTTGTCTGTTCCAAGCTGGATAACCTCTTCGGCAAGGACAGCGTCTAGCTCTACTATAGAGATAGGGGGAGGGGGCGGGACACACTTCTTGGTGCTTGTGTTCTTGCATTTCCCTCCACCTGACGGGAGATCAACCTCTTCCCCAGGGTTCATAAGATTTTGCCAACGTTCAGGCAACTCACGGAGAACAAACAGGGATGACCCCCGCTCAACGATTCCCAGGAATCTCTGGTAGCAAACCTGCTGGTTTTCACCCTCACCTCGCTTCTTGAGTCCGATAGAGAACTCATCAAGTTCAACAAAGTGTTCCGGGCCCCCCAGGGGCAGGGAAAGCTTTTCTGCTTCATCAAGTGCAGCCTTGGTTGTTTTTGCAAGGATTCGTGAGAAGCGTGTGTGGGTCGCAGATGATACTTTTACAAAGCTGTCCAGTGCTTCATTGGTCACCCCATGGCTAAAGGCATGTACTTTCAGCAGCACAGCAGTTGGAGTTACCATGCAGGGTCAAAACCTTGTGTCTTTTTAAAACGCTCCCGCGGAGCCGATGGACCCCAAAAAAAAAAGTTGGAAAAAAAAAAATTTGCTCAACTTCCTCAAAAATTACTGCAGAGTTTGTTCCAAACTTTTAAAATTCAAAAAAACCATTTTTCTCCGGAATTTTTTTTTTTTGCCATTTTCAAAAAGACACAAGGTTTTGACCCTGCATGTTACACACATGTGGCCACCCTTCTTGCTTTCCTTCCCATCAAGCTTGCTTATGGCAGAGTTGCACACCATGGATCCTGAAACTCCTTTGTGCCGGCATCCACACTTCCAGAACGGCCAGCCAAGTGAATCAGCGTGAACCTCCCACTTGGCTAAGACCTCTCCACAGGTGCATCGCACAACTTCAGGAATTACTCCATACAGCTGGAGTAGCTCTACAACTGCCTCCTTGCCGTCGCTGATAACTTCCACAACCTGTATGTAGGGTCTGGCCCTGTTCTTGGTTCTCTTGCAACCAGAGTAAAGAAGGGCCCTCTCTCCTGTGTGAGTGATGGGGGAGAGTGAGTGTGTGTGTGTGTGTGTGTGTGTGTGTGTTTGTTGTGCAGTGAATGATTCACACCTTTTGAGCCTTTTGCATTCATCCAGCTGCGAGCTTTTCCCCGTTGTCTGTGTGCCTGCACAGCAGCTGTTGCTTCCTCTGGAAGTTCCATTTTAGATGACTTCTTGTTTCTCTCCTTGTCCTGTTGTGATTTTGTTGCAGTTACTTTGCCTTGGGAGCAGACCGTATCCTTGCATCACACTCACAACGCCATCCAATCCAAGCAGAGCAACTTGCAGGAGTGACAACTCTGGCTTTGCTCTTCTCTTCAAGTGAGCAGATCCACAGTAGTGAAGTTTTTCTCTCTCCTCCTTCTGTACACCTTCCATCCAACGACCCTTCCCTCTTTGAACATGTTGCTGGATGTTGCCTGCCATAATGTATATTCTTCCTTTTTCCTGTTGAGTTTGAGAGTTCATGAACACACATCTTGTCTTTCACTGGTGGTCTTGCACTGGTGATTGTCAGGCCTGTGGTACTCAAAACCTGAAGGGAAAGGATGAACATTGTAGAGGGAACAAAAAAAGTTGAAATGAATGGAAAGGATTGAACTGTAGAACAGGAAATGAAAAAGAATGAACTGAACAAGTGACTGACTTCAGAAACTGTCTCCTGAAAGGCTGCCGCGTTTTTTTTACCAAATAGAGAATTTTGGCATGCCCCAGTGCAAAAAACTCGGGAATTTTCCGAGATTTTTTTTCAAAAATTTCAGAAAATTTATCAGAAATTTTTTTGAAAAATTTTCTTAGAAATTTTCTTGAATTTTTTCCTGAAAAAATTTAGAACCAAAACTTTGAACCCAAATCTCTTCCCTTTTTCGAACCAAGTTTTTCAGACCTTTACTCTGCGGGATAGAGATTCAAAAGTTTGCCCAAGATTTTAGCGATCTTTACCCCGCGGAGTAGTCAAGATAGGCGGAGTCAAGGTCGGCGGAGTCAAGGTCCGATGTGAAGGGTCACAATCGCGACTGTGACTAAAGATTTTCATAAGGGCCACAATCGCGACTGTGACTAAAGATTTTCATAGTGAAAATGTTAAGGGCCACAATCGCGACTGTGACTAAAGATTTTCATAGTGAAAATGTGAAGGGTCACAATCGCGACTGTGACTAAAGATTTTCATAGTGAAAATGTGAAGGGTCACAATCGCGACTGTGACTAAAGATTTTCATAGTGAAAATGTGAAGGGTCACAATCGCGACTGTGACTAAAGATTTTCATAGTGAAAATGTGAAGGGTCACAATCGCGACTGTGACTAAAGATTTTCATAGTGAAAATGTGAAGGGTCACAATCGCGACTGTGACTAAAGAATTTTCCTGGTAAAATGCCTTGTGCGACTGTGACTAAAGGTTTTTCCAAGGTAAAGCAAAATTTTGCATTGCGACTGTGACTAAAGATTTTCATGGTGAAAATGTTAAGGGCCACAATCGCGACTGTGACTAAAGATTTTCATAGTGAAAATGTGAAGGGTCACAATCGCGACTGTGACTAAAGAATTTTCCTGGTAAAATGCCTTGTGTGACTGTGACTAAAGGTTTTTCCAAGGTAAAGCAAAATTTTGCATTGCGACTGTGACTAAAGATTTTCATAGTGAAAATGTTAAAGGTCACAATCGCGTCTGTGACTAAAGATTTTCATAGTGAAAATGCCATGACTCACAATCGCGACTGTGACTAAAGAATTTTCCTGGTAAAATGCCTTGTGCGACTGTGACTAAAGACCTGCCAAGTTAGAACAAGATGGGGACCAGTATGCAGTCCGAGCATCAGTCGCTCACAATGACCTCCACGGGGTTATGCCTCATGAGGGACCAGAGGTACTCTACCCCCTTCCGGCACCTGGGTACACATACACTCGTATCATGGATGCAACTGTGCACCAGACGGAACAGGCGGTGGCAGTGATTGCTGCCCTCAAAAAGGAAAACGACGAGAAGGCTCAGCAGCTCATCATGCTCCAGCGCCAAATGGCAGAGCTAATGACGAAGGTTGGGAGCACAGACACAGCAGCTCGACCAGCAGGACCGACAGAAAGCAACCAAGAAGTGGACAGCAGCACCATTTCGTTCCCAGCTGATGCAAAGGGCGTCCAGGAGTGGGTTCCGCACATTGATGGCAACCCCGAGCAGTTGGTCTACCATCTTGAGGGGCGATACCTCAGTGGGATGGTGCATTTGCCCGGCGGAGAGAGGTTGGAAGAAGCGTTCCACAGCTTGCGAATGTGGATAATGAGCGCAGCCTGCTTCAGCGGCTGGGAGACGACCCCGCATCGACAAGCAGGAACGATCTCCTGCAGCTAGTTCGCGTTCAGTACCAGTATGTGCGAAATAAGGTGCCCAGGCGCGACCTCATGCTGGAGCTGACAAAGCAAGGTGAGGGGGTTGTTGGCCCAACGAACGTGGTTGACAAGTGCGCGGCGACCATCATGCAAAAGATGGGAAAGAAGAAGTCGCAGTTTTAGTTGTCGACAACATTATTTACTTTCAGCATCTTTTCATGCCTTTAAATGACGGTATTTTTGGTTTTCTTTCTTCACCATGGTTTTTCTGGACTTTATGGTGCCTTAGAGTTGTTGTACTCTCTCTATCATGCAGGGTCAAAACCTTGTGTCTTTTCAAAACGCTCCCGCGGGGCCGATGGAGCCCTAAAAAATTTTTTGGGAAAAAAAAAATTTGCTCAACTTCCTCAAAAATTACTGCAGAGTTTGTTCCAAACTCTTAAAATTCAAAAAACCCATTTTTTTTTCCGGAATTTTTTTTTTTGGCCATTTCCAAAATGCTGGGGTGAGCAGCCCCGTCTCCCCAGCGATCCTGGTGCCCCAAGCCGCGACGGGGCGAGGTTGCTCCAACCCTTCCCGAGCAGCCTCGGCAAGGCCAGCAGGAGGGCGGCAGGAGGCGGCACTGCCGCCGCTTCAAAGGTATGGTCCGTACGCCCCCCCAGCGGCACCCGGGGGCCGGAGCTCAGGTGGGGCCCCCGGTTGTGCCGCACTAAAATTAACACCAAAAGCAGCGGGGGGACAGGCGCAGCTAGCTGGCCAGGGCGGAGATAATGGGCAGCACTGCGCTGGATCGGCGGCCGAAGCGCAGGAGGGGAAGCGAGGGGTGATCACGATCCCGAGCGGGGAAGGGGCCACTCAAGCGAGCAACTCATGCCGGTCGCGTCTGGGCAACGCGTCCGGTTTGAGGGGGACTGGGGGTGCAGGAGGAGCCGCCACCCCCACTGTGAGCTTGAGGGGCCCCCGACCTGTGAAGGTGACTGTGAGTCCTGAGCCCACCCGAGGGCGTCAAGCAGCGGATCCTGGCAGCCAGTCAGCCAGGGCAGGGCGGGAGGGACAGCAGAGGGCGGCGACAGCGCCAGCCAGGAAAAGGAGTGCGGCGGTGCAGAGGAGAAAATGGCAAAAAAAAAAAATTCCGTTTTTTGAATTTTAAAAGTTTGGAACAAACTCTGCAGTAATTTTTGAGGAAGTTGAGCAAATTTTTTTTTTCCAAAAAATTTTTTAGGGCTCCATCGGCCCCGCGGGAGCGTTTTAAAAAGACACAAGGTTTTGACCCTGCATGTGCAGTTTTGGCTGCCCCGGCTAAATCATGCTGAACCACCCAAACACACGACCAAACCAGCACTATCCGGCAGTGTGGCTGGCACCTGCCAGTTCAAAAAACTTCCATTGTGAACCGCACATAGTTGTATTGCATGCGGACCAACCTCAACAGATTGTTGCCGGCTTCTCTCGAATTTCTTCGCTGGTGTGCTGTCACATACGCGATGGGGTTGTCCGTGAAACAGGATCTCTACTCGTACTGGTCCGTGGACCCTATCGAACAGTGCGCGTTTTTTCTGAAACCATGTCCAGGAAAAGGTGGCACGATATTCACAGGACGCTGCACTTCACAGACCCCCTCAGTGGAAAGAAGGAACACCCGGACCGACTCATCAAGATCAGAGATATTTCTCTCACTCCCAGCAGGAATTCGTCTACGCGCCGTTGTGCAGGAAACGTGAGCGGAATAACACGAGGAATTAACCGGAGCCAATGCCGGGAACACGAGAGGAAACGAAGAATTGTGAGAACTAAACTAACGAGGGGGGGCATCGCGGTGGCACCGTCCCGATGGCGTCATACTCTGACGCCATCGGTACCATTCAGGGTCAAAACCTTGTGTCTTTTTAAAACGCTCCCGCAGGGCCGATGGAGCCCTAAAAATTTTTTTGGAAAAAAAAAATTTTGCTCAACTTCCTCAAAAAATACTGCAGAGTTTGTTCCAAACTTTTAAAATTCAAAAAACCCAATTTTTTCCCCATTTTTTTTTCCAGAAATCTTATTTTGGCCATTTCCAAAAAGACACAAGGTTTTGACCCTGCATGGTATGGATTGACAACATCCGATACACTGGCCGAACCAATGCAGTGAAAAGGGAGTCAGCCCGCTTAGACAGAACAGCCGAGCAGAGATTGGTTTATTCTTTTGCTTTTAGTTGTCGACAACATTATTTACTTTCAGCGTCTTTTCATGCCTTTAAATGACGGTATTTTTGGTTTTCTTTCTTCACCATGGTTTTTCTGGACTTTATGGTGCCATAGAGTTGTCGTACTCTCTCTATGCCGCCCACGTCATGTTCGTTTAGCATTGAGTTCTTTTAAGTACATGAACCACATGGATTAGCATGCGTTTAGCATGCAGGGTCAAAACCTTGTGTCTTTTTGGAAATGGCCAAAAAAAAAAATTTCCGGAAAAAAATGGGTTTTTTGAATTTTAAAAGTTTGGAACAAACTCTGCAGTAATTTTTGAGGAAGTTGAGCAAAATTTTTTTTTTCCAAAAAAATTTTTAGGGCTCCATCGGCCCCGCGGGAGCGTTTTAAAAAGACACAAGGTTTTGACCCTGCATGTTAGCAGCGGTTGCCGAATCATGCCGTAGCACCGTCCTTTCGCGTTTTTTTGGCTTTTTCTGATAGAAAATACGTGGTAACACCCTCGTAGCTCGCCGGGTGAAGCACTCCAATCGAGGTTGGGTTATTGTTATGCCTATTCTAGAGCCTTCCCGCAATCGTCGTCTTTCTGGCGACGCTACGGGAGAGCTCGTTTCGCTCTTTCCGTCGTGGCAATATTATCCGTTCGAGCTGCTTTGAAGCCGAATCACATTCGCATGCATCTACATCCGCTATGACTCCGCTTTCCCAAGGACAGTTTTGCAGACTCGAGTTTTTCTTTTTCCCTCTCTGATTTTCTTTTCCTTGTTCACTTGCCTTTGCAAAAAAAAAATTTCCGGAAAAAAATTGGGTTTTTTGAATTTTAAAAGTTTGGAACAAACTCTGCAGTAATTTTTGAGGAAGTTGAGCAAAAAATTTTTTTTCCAAAAACTTTTTTAGGGCTCTACCGGCCCCGCGGGAGCGTTTTAAAAGACACAAGGTTTTGACCCTGCATGATAAATGTTTGCACAAATTAAAGTATGTCCCGGCTGTCGGTTAGACTCGTGGTTTCTTTTCCTTTTTCCCTGTCGCTCGCCTTTCACCTTCACCGGTCCATTGGCTAACATAAATGTTTGCGCAAATAAAGTAAGTCCCGGCTTTCGGTTGTAGACGCTGATTGTTTGTTTTTTTCCCACTTTTTTGTTTTCCTTTCCCGGTTGCCGGTCCGTTGGCTAACATAAATGTTTGCGCAAAATTAAGTAAGTCCCGGCTGCCGGTTGTAGACACATTTCAATTTTTGGTCAACTGGCAAATCGGACGTATCGTGTGGTAGATATTTGCAAAGACTTCTATCAAAGAAGCTATTTAGCGTGTTGTCAGTTTTCTCACTTCCGTCCACAGAGCGGATGGTGAGGCACGTCGTCAGAACTTTCTGTTCCGCCACGTGGCTTTTGAGGACATTTGATAGCAGTTCCGAAGAAGTGCATCAATGTTTTGCCAAATCCTCCACTGGTAGCTCTAACGAGACCCATGTGGTAGATCGGTAGAAAGAAATGCGTAGTTTTGGTTTATTCTTTTGCGAAGTCGACCCCAGCTTGGAAGCGTGGTCATCAGGGAAACGGGAGCGCCGGGACGAAATGACTGGGTCCGCCCCGGCTAGAGCCAACAAAAACGCCAGTTGCGCCCATCGCTCGAGCTTTTATGCCTCCAAAGATCGAGAAGCGCCCCCTTCCTCATCCCCGAAACGCCGCGGTACGTATCTTGCTTCCAAAGTCAGGAAGCTGCACGATGGTCTCAACGCCCTCCAGCGTGCGCGTCTTTAATTAGAAGACGAGGCATTTGGCTACCTTAAGAGAGTCATAGTTACTCCCGCCGTTTACCCGCGCTTGACCTGATCTCTCAGCGTTGACATTCAGGGCACTGGGCAGAAGTCACATTCCACTCGCCACCGCTGTGATGAAGCGAAATGCTGTGGTTTAATTAACCAGTTGGATTCCTCTTGTTCGTAACAGTTCCAAGCTGACACTTCATTGCGGGCACAACATGCAAGAAGGCCTGGAAGAAATCAGGAGCCGCGGGTAGCACCCGAGAGCGCCACTCACAGCACCTTCAATCTGAGCCCAGACCTGACCCGCACTGACAATCCCGCATGTGTCCTCAGAGCCAATCCTTTTCCCGAAGTTACGGATCCAGTTTGCCGACTTCCCTTACCTACATTGTTCTGTCGGCCAGAGGCTTTTAGCCTAGGAGACCTATTGCGGTTAACGGTACGGCCCGATGCAAGAGAATGAGATCTCCCCTGTTTTTTCCATGCACATCCACAAGACACCCTACTACACGAAGAAAGTGCAGCTTTCCAGGATAGTTAACCCTGTCCCCGCGTGAAGCGTTTCAAGGGTCAACCCTTCCTTCAAAAAGAGACGACTGCATCATCCGGGGCCTGTGGACATGGTCAACAGGATCGTCAATGTGTCACCACTTCAGATCTCTGCATCCGGGTTGCGGAATGTTCACGCATTCCCTTTCGGCAATCCTGCACGTCCGAGCAAGCTCGTCAGTGGCAGCTTTGAGGCGAGCAATTACACCTTGCCTTAGGACCGACTGACCCATGTCCAATTGCTGTTGACACGGAAACCTTCTCCACTTCGGCCTTCAATGTTCTCCATTGAATATTCGCTACTACAACCAAGATCTGCACTCATCCACGCTCCATCGAGGCTCACGCCAACGACTTCGCGGCGTGGACCACGCACTCCTACGCACGCCTGGCTTTGTGATACCAGTACGCGGCCAACTATGGGTGGATCGCTTGAGCATCATCCATTTTCGGGACCGGTGCATTGATTACGAAGAAACACCGAGCCAGTTCACACTCCCGAAGTTTACCACAATCCTCTCAATCCCACATCCCTCATGGGGCAGGTCTTCCTCGACCACATTTCTGGCGACCCCGGACTCTGCATGCCTGTTTGTATTGGCATTGGGGGTGCGGCCGCAAGAACGTTCCGGCATATCATGCAGGGTCAAAACCTTGTGTCTTTTTAAAACGCTCCCGCGGGGCCGATGGAACCCAAAAAAAAATGTTGGAAAACAAAAATTTTGCTCAACTTCCTCAAAAATTACTGCAGAGTTTGTTCCAAACTTTTAAAATTCAAAAATCCCAATTTTTTTCTGGAAATTTTTTTTTTGCCATTTTCAAAAAGACACAAGGTTTTGACCCTGCATGATATCATGCAGGGTCAAAACCTTGTGTTTTTTTAAAACGCTCCCACGGGGCCGATGGACCCCAAAAAAAATGGGGTTTTTGAATTTTAAAAGTTTGGAACAAACTCTGCAGTAATTTTTGAGGAAGTTGAGCAAAATTTTTTTTTTCCAACATTTTTTTTTGGGGTCCATCGGCTCCGCGGGAGCGTTTTAAAAAGACACAAGGTTCTGACCCTGCATGGTAAATTATATGCGGATGTAAATTATATGCAGGGGGGGGGGGTTTAAAAACTTCAAGGCAAACCAGTAAGTCCCCGGAAACACCCCAGAGACAGCAGAAGCATGCAACAACCTGCCGCCTAGCGACTCCAGCTCGGCGGCTGTTAGTTTTTCAGACACATCGACTGCCTCGAGTCTATCTCTCGTTTTAGCAGAAGGCCGAACGACTCCTTGTTGATGATCCCAGTCTACACCTAAAAATGTGTACCATGCAGGGTCAAAACCTTGTGTCTTTTTGAAAATGGCAAAAAAAAAAATTCTGGAAAAAAAATGGGTTTTTTGAATTTTAAAAGTTTGGAACAAACTCTGCAGTAATTTTTGAGGAAGTTGAGCAATATACGTTCTCTCACTGGTCAAAGTGGGAGAAATTGGGGAAAACCCACTGTAGTGAGTTTTTGTTTTTCGGGTTGAGGGGGCCTTGTAGAGGTCCCGAGGGGGTGGAAAAGGCCTCGAGGCAGGGAAAACGGTCGCCACGAGGGGCCCCGAAGGGGTCCCGAGTGGCGACCGTTTTCCCTGCCGAGAGGCCTTTTCCACCCCCGAGGGACCTCGGAAAGGCCCCCGAAACCCGAAAAACAAGAAACGAACGCACAGTGGGGATTTTTCCCCAATTTCCGACCACATTTGACCAGTGAGAGACTTTTTTTCTCTCACAATGGAAGTTTTTTGAACTGGCAGGTGCCAGGTTTGCCACACCACCAGATAGTGCTGGTTTGGTAGTGTGTTTGGGTGGGGGGGGCGTGGTTCAGCATGATTTAGCCGGGGCAGCCAAAACTGCATACAACTGCACTTTTGACCTGTTCTTGACCACTTTCAGCCAAAAAAATGGGGGAAAAAAAAAATTGGCACCAGTGAAAAAAAAAATTTTTTTTTCACTAGTGAAGAAAAAAAGTTTTTTTTTCACTAGTGAAAAAAAAACTGGGTGTTTTTTTTCACTAGTGAAAAAAAAATTTTTTTTTTTCACTAGTGAAAAAAACACAGTGGGTAAAATTGGTTTTTTGCCCACTGCCAGTGAAAAAAACTTCTCAGAGTGAGAGAAAAAATTTTTTTTCCAACTTTTTTTTTTGGGGTCCATCGGCTCCGCAGGAGCGTTTTAAAAAGACACAAGGTTCTGACCCTGCATGGTACTGCTTTGCATCTGTCTGTGAGTCTTCATGCTTCCATGAAATCGCACACAAACTACGCATTTCTTCCAGAAATTTTTTTTTTGCCATTTTCAAAAAGACACAAGGTTTTGACCCTGCATGTTATCTCGCCATCACTCCAACCCCCTACCCCCGGAACGCACGCAAAATGACGTCTGCCGCCTTTCTTCTTCTCTTTTGCTCAAGCCCAACCTAGGAAGGAAATCTAAACCACGCGAGAAAACAAAAGATTGTCAAGGTTGCGGTGAAACGTTGTCGACGAATTAGAGACGGTCATAAGCGAGAAGACGATGACAGACTAGTGCAACATCATGTCAAAATTTCGCCTTCCAAGGGCGGCAATGGAAAGATATGCTTCGAAATCGCAAAATTCCAGCCCCAGAATGCCCAAAAGAGCGAAGGCACTCTATAAAAATGAAAAATAGGAAAAAGTGGAAATTAACGTGTAGGTGCTTGGTCGGAGTTGGGTTAACCGAAGTTTTTTGTAATGAAAATGGCTTGCGACTCTAACCGAAGTTTTTTTGTAATGAAAATGGCTTGCGACTCTAACCGAAGTTTTTCGAGACTGGAGGTCCTATGAACATGCAATGTGAATAGCCTCTATTCGAGCCAACCCCACTTTTCTCTACACTAAAAAGTGTATTGTTTTGAACTGGATAATAGCGCGGGGTTGGCTTTTTCCGTTTTTCGGATTTCATGCCTGTATGGTCCACTTCAACAGTGCGGCGGTCTCCGGACCCACAGGTCCGCGGTTCGATCCCCGCGCGAAGTGTTTTTTTCGGTTTGAAGTTTTTGAGAATTTTTCGAGACTGGAGGTCCTATGAACATGCAATGTTCACCAGAACTTTGCTTCACCCGAACTTCGCCCGAACTTAGCTTCGCCCGAGCTTTGCTTCACCAGAACTTTGCTTCACCCGAACTTAGCTTCACCCGAACTTAGCTTCGCCCGAACTTTGTTTCGCCCGATCTTAGCTTCACCAGAACTTTGCTTCACCCGAACTTTGCTTCCCCCAGAACTTAGCTTCGCCCGGACTTTGTTTCGCCCGAACTTAGCTTGACCCGAACTTTGCTTCGCCCGAACTTTGCTTCACCAGAACTTAGCTTCGCCCGAACTTTGCTTCGCCCGAACTTTGCTTCCCCCAGAACTTTGTTTCGCCCGAACTTTGCTTCACCAGAACTTTGCTTCATCCGAACTTTGCTTCCCCCAGAACTTAGCTTCGCCCGCACTTTGTTTCGCCCGAACTTAGCTTGACCCGAACTTTGCTTCGCCCGAACTTTGCTTCACCAGAACTTAGCTTCGCCCGAAACTTTGCTTCCCCCAGAGCTTTGTTTCGCCCGAACTTTGCTTCACCAGAACTTTGCTTCATCCGAACTTAGCTTCGCCCAGAACTTTGCTTCGCCCGAACTTTGTTTCGCCCGAACTTTGTTTCGCCCGAACTTTGTTTCGCCCGAACTTAGCTTCACCAGAACTTTGCTTCACCCGAACTTAGCTTCGCCCGAACTTTGCTTCACCAGAACTTAGCTTCGCCCGAACTTTGCTTCACCCGAACTTAGCTTCGCCGAACTTTGTTTCGCCCGATCTTAGCTTCACCAGAACGTCCGAACTTTGCTTCACCCAGAACTTAGCTTCGCCCGGACTTTGTTTCGCCCGAACAACTTACCTTCGCCCGAACTTTGCTTCGCCCGAACTTTGCTTCGCCCGAACTTAGCTTC